>CAJHQP010001410.1:0-116685 GCA_905132765.1 Moricandia arvensis | reverse complement strand
ACTAGTTTAGGGTTTGGAGATCGTTTGATTATCATTGGTTTAGAGGAAGTAGGATTTGGGGAATCTGAACCATTCAATAATCAGGACTTTAGAGGAATTAAGATTTTTGCTGTAATTGATCACTGCTACTTAGGCTGATGTTTCTTTTTGTGGGACATAAGGTTATTAACTATGACCAGAAAGTCAGGGATGGCTTTTACGATGTGTATGGGATTACGTCCAATTCTATTTCACAGGGAAGATGCCACTTCTCGTGGATCTTCAAGCCATTTCGATTTCAGACAATGTCGATTATGAGGTCATCTTGGTTAACCGATTGATTGATCCTGAGCTTCAGGAGCTAGAGAGGAGAGCATCCGCTTGTCTTTGGAATGTCCAGACTTTAATAGCATCACAAACCGTGCGTCAGGTGTCAAGATGTCTATAACTCAGAAAACTTGCAATATAGTTGTAGAGCAGATGGGTGCCGCAGTCGAAAATGCTGAAATGAAGCATTGAGAAGAGAAATGAGTGCATCGAAGCTATGATGAGCTGAAGGATTATATCTATGAGCACGTACTGTTATTACCAGCTTAGGACGAGTTGATTTTTGGTCTTGCACGTCATCAGGCTTTGCTTTCAAGGTTAAATATAACAGTCTAGCTTCTGTTCGACTGGACCTCTTGGTCATCTCTTTTGAGCTTCTAGTGGAAAACTTCATCACATCAATGAGACCTCTCTTTTCGATCAGTTGCTAGAGTATGTATATGATCTTCAATCTAGTTCCTTCTTGTTTCTGATGGTGCTTGCTGATCAGGATTAATCTCCCGTGTATGCTGGTCAAAAGAAGCTTTACACTGGAACGGTGATGGGGCTGTGAATTTGATTAAACTAGATGACAAAAGGTATTCTTTTGACTGCTCTAATCAGCTGTCTTCTGCTCATATTATAGATTCTTGATATTGGCTCAGTTTGTATGTGATGGTAGTGATCGTTATTTGGCAGAGTCTAATCTATTCTTCACTTACAGTGAATACATTATTTGATTAATGGGTGCTCCGGGTGCTCTAATTCCTGCCGAGGTTCCAAGCAGTTTCTCCAGTGCTTTGCATCGATACGAGAGTATTTCCGGATGATCTGTGTTGCAGCATTCGTTTCCCTGCTACTTGAGAAAGAAACTGAAACGCCGAGCATTTTCAGTTGTCGAGGAAACAGATTCCGGACCTTCTGAAATGTGTGGCAAACTTATTCACTGGAAACATGAAGAAAACAGTGACCAGATTGCTGTTTGAAAAACATCAAACAAGAGAGGTTTTGAGCATGACTTTGGAAAGCTTAATGCAAACACAAAGATATCTGGTGAAAAACTTGCCGCCATTTTCTGGGAACCGACAAGTGCACAGAAAGTAAAAGTTAGAATGTCTCGAAATATGTCATAAGTGCAGCAAAGAACCCTGAATTCGCGCAGAAATTACATGCTGTCTTGTTAGAAAGTGGTGCATCACCTCCCCCAGATTTGTTTATGGATGTCAATCCACAGAAACTTGAGGGGAAGAGTTTACTTCAAGAATTTCGGCAAGAAAGTATCAATTCTGAGAATTCTGCTGTCCATGGCTACCCAGAAAAGGTTAAGCTTAGATACACATCTTTTCTCTATGAGCACAAGTTCTTTATCCTTTTCCACCTGCCATTGATCTATCTTAAGATTCTGAACGGCTTTGTTTATTTTCACCCCTCACTGAACAGGTCGGAGATCAATTAGCTGAACAAATTAGAGATCTGAAAAGAAGCGCCACAGCACTGCAACTACCAGCTGTTTGTACCTCAGGTAACAGATAACCAGCTAATTGATGTCATGCAGTATAATATTTATATTAGGATATAGTTAGTGTCCCTTTAAGCAATTTTACAATGACAACAAATTGGTGAACCCAACAGCTGAGGCTTACCGACAACCAGGGGAGGTAGATTTTTTGATGGAGAGAAACTTTGATGTTGATAATATTGGTAAAGTTTCTTCACCGGACAAGATGGAGGCCAGCACTGCTGATAGGGAGCCCCTGTCTGTGATAGATATGACCAAGGAATTAATCCATTTCTGGGCGAGGCTGCAAAAATGGGAAATTATGTGGGAAGATCTTCAGATTGGCGAGCGGATTGGTATTGGAAGGTTTGGTCTATCAAATAGTAGATTTCTTTAGAAGCTGGCAACTATTATATCCGTAGAGATTTTTGATGAAGCTTGATACTTACAAAATTCACATCTAGCCTTATGCGTGGTGATGAAATTTAGTCATCAAGGTTTTTAGTTTGACAAACCCAGACTAGCCCCATAGTATATTGAACTGCAAGATCTAAGTGCCCCTTCTCTGTGTTTTCTTTGTGCAGGTTCATATGGAGAAGTTTACCATTCAAAGTGGAATGGAACTGTAAGTTATGTTTTGGAGTATTGTTCACTGATTCTTGAAATGATGTTTAGTCTGCGGTTTAAAAACCCCTTTCACCCATTTCCTTCAACTGGAACCCTCTCGCCATTTCCTTCCAGTGAAGGAGATTCCTGTCTTATACATGGATTGCTTGGACTGATTGTGCTTTTTATTTCAGGAAGTGGCTGTTAAGGAAGTTTTTGGATCAAGATTTCTCTGGTGATGCATTGACACAGTTTAAATCTGAAGTAACTCCAAATCATTTAATCATAGACATCTCTAACTCTGGAGAATTACTTGTAATCTGTTTAATCATACTATGAATGTTTTTATTTTGTTCTGATAGATTGAAATAATGTTGAGGTTGCGGCATCCAAACGTTGTTCTTTTCATGGGAGCAGTTACTCGGCCGCCAAATTTCTCGCATCCTGACAGAGTTCTTACCCAGGTTGATCCTCATGCTCTTCTTTTACAATTCATGAATTGATCACTTGGTCTGCTAGTTTGATTTCTAGTTTCTCTTTAGCCATTAAGTTATCATTTTCTAACCATGATGTTCTCTCTCTATTAATAGTTCTAATATTCTTCTTTTTGAATTGATAGACTTTCATGATACTATGCAGGGGGAGTTGTATAGGATACTCCATCGACCAAATCATCAGCTTGATGAGAAGAGGCGAATGCGGATGGCCCTCGATGTGGTATGCATGGGTTTCATTGGTTGAACAGAATGACTCTAGAAGTTACTGCAATCTAGGCCGAATTCATCTGACACTTGTTATCTATCTGATTGTATTGCAGGCAAGGGGTATGAACTATTTGCACACCAGCAACCCAATTGTTGTACATAGGGATTTAAAATCTCCGAACCTTCTTGTTGATAAAAAATGGGTCGTCAAGGTTTGTGACTTTGGATTGTCACGCATGAAACACACACTTACTTATCCTCAAAATCAACTGCAGGAACGGTCAGTTATAACTCAAATAGAACCATTCTTTATTCTCTTAATCATGAATCTCCGTGGCAGAGTTAAACATGGTAACTTACTTGATAAAATGTTTCTGCTATAATGGCTGTGCAGGCCCGAGTGGATGGCGCCAGAAGTGTTGAGGAATGAACCAGCTAATGAGAAGTGAGTGAAATTTTAAAGCTATGAGATTCTTATTGTACATTTTAGTATAGAAGTATTTGATTGTGTGTGCTTTCATGCGCAGATGCGACGTGTACAGCTTTGGTGTTATATTGTGGGAACTAGCTACTTCACGCATCCCTTGGAAAGGTCTAAACCCGATGCAAGTCGTTGGAGCTGTGGGATTCCAGAATCGACGCCTTGAAATCCCAGATGATATCAATCCAACCGTTGCACAGATAATCCGTGATTGTTGGCAAATGTAAGTCCACTTCTGTTATGACGCATTTGGATGGGACTAAGTTAAGATGTGAGATTATTTATCTTTGTATAGGGAACCGCATTTACGGCCATCGTTTACACAACTGATGAGAAGTCTGAAGCGGCTACAGGACTAAACATAAGCAACAGAGGGAACACAAGTGAAAGTTTAACGTAAAGATGATTTTAGACAGAAGCTGTGGATGCATCACCCTGGTCTGGTTCAAAGAGCCAATTGGTGAGGGATTGCCATTTTTTTTTCTTTTGCTTTTCTTTTGTTGGTTTACGGTCAAGATGACCATAGGGGAAAGCTTGTGGAGTTCAATCGAAGTGGGAGCTCAACAACATACCCTATTAAAACCTCTACTTGGTACTATTACTATTATTATTTCGTTGCTACTTGTAACGACAAAAATTAGGTGAATGAATAGAAAGAAAAAAAGATGATGAAAGAATATAATAAGCCTACGATTTATTTCTTCTGGTTTGAGATTTGCCCCCAAAATCTGGTAAAATGTAAAAACATGTGGGGATTAATGTTGTAAGAGCTTTATATTAAGCTAAGCTAATGATTATTTCGAGATAATCAATCTTGATGGTTTGTATAGTTGTATCTTGATAAAACAAAACCCTTCTCATGCACCATATTATTTTCCATAATTACAAGTAATGAATCTAAGAATATACATATGTACACATATTAGCAATGCCTTTTTGTGCATATCTGGAAGGAATGTGAGTCAATTCAATAACTAACAAATGATAAAGTCAACTGTGATAGGAACATCTGACTCAAAAACACAAGATTCATATTATAACAAACAATATAAATTTAGCTCATAACACACGATTACGCGATTTCTATTATTATCCAAAACCGTTTCAATAAAACCTAGCCTTTTCTTTCTTTTTAAAATATTGAACATCCGAGAGGATCTTTAAACAAAGAAACGGCTGAAAAAATGAAAACCCTAATAATATGGTGCCTTGTATCCCAAGCAATCATTCACGCAGCAAACTCAGCCGAGAAAGGAGACGTTGATTTTCCATACTCAAAAAAAACGAACTGTACAACTTCAAAAAACCTTCGTTTTCTACCACTGCGATCCTCAAAAGAAAGACCTAGGATGGCACAAGTCGCTTCCATCGTCCGAGTTTCGTTGGAGCTTCGAGGTTCCTCAGTTCGGTAACGGCGTGATGATCCACAGATGTGAGTTCAGGTCGAGGCTAGGCACAGCCAATATTGAGATCGAGACGTTGTCCACCACGGCGATTCTGTGTGACGGGCAGACATGCAAGTACGTGATTAGACGTAACGGGATTTATTTTATTGGGTATGAGTTGTATTATCCCTTTGGAGGGATTCTTGAGTTGTCTAGGCCTGTTGAGAAGCTTGTTGAGCCGTGGACGCCTTGGTCTCCGCATCAGCTGAAAGATTTGCGGATTAGTAAGCAGAACCATTCTTGATTCGGATCCTTTTGGAGTGCCAATATATTCAATTGTTGATTAAATGAATTCAATTGTAACTTATAAATGACTTCAATATATTGGTTCGGTTTTGGATGAAATGAATATAAGCGAATTTTGCACCAAAAGATAAAATATAAGTGAAATATACTAATCAAAAGATAAAATATAAGCGAATTTTGCACCAAAAGATAAAAGATAAAATATACTAATCAAAATAAACTTTAGTTTGTAGTACTCTATTTATCATGTTTGGTTAGACTCATTTGCTTTGTAAACCAAGGTTTTAAAAATCGGTTTAAGTGACGCTCAGGTGGATGCCTAGACGTCAAATCATTCATAACCGAAATAATTTTTATAAAATCCAATTTATACAATTCAAATTGGTTAAGCCGTTTTAAAATCGGCTCAAGTCGATTCAAACTAGTTCAAATCTATTAAATTAAACAAAATACAAATTTAAAATCTAGTTACCGTCTATCGATTTCTTGAAAATTGGCAGAAACGGTGTGCTCTCCATAATTCAAATCTATTTCATCCTCACATGTTGATTTGTTACCTGAACCTAAAAGCTCGTGTCGATTGTTGATAAGAAATCCTTTTAAAGAAAAAAAAAACAAGCAGAGCCAAATTGTACATTTTGATACTTGTGATATGACTTGTAAATTTTCATTGATCAAAATATTTATTTATTCTTCACCTATTTTTTACTACTTGTACGTTTTCAAGATGTTTGAATGGACATAATGGAAAACTAGACACATATCGTGAGACCAACGATCGATCATGCGTTTGATGTTAGTTTATTTACTCTACGTTGGCTCGTGTAGCTAGCTTTGCCCAAGATCCTAAGACTAAAAGAGTAACTCATATTATTAGAATCCTACATCGGACAATACTAAAGTTCTTGGGCAATATATATAAGCAATGTGGTAATCTTCCATTCATGAGATAGCTTTTTGATATGCATAAAGAAAATAAAAAATAATCCGGTTCATTTTTTCACATCTAAATAAATTGTATTCTAAACAGAAAAATATTCTTCTTCTTCAAAATTCTTATAAATTATAGATTGATTTGTGAAAGGAGCGCAAATAACCGAATGAATAATATTTGGTGGATATATATATAGACATATAAACCGAAAAAATACAACAACCAAAAGAGATGAAACAAACCTCAATCAAAAGCTGGATTTAACACAATAACACCCTCACAGAATGCAAACATATATTCTAAAATTACAAACCCATGGCAAAATGTTTTTAAAAGAAAATTAAATCTTACCAGAAGTTTGTTATTTAGTTAGATTTGTTGCAAAACCAAAAAGAAGTTCAACGAACATAAACGTCCAAAACAAACAACTACATTCATTTATATATGTCACAAACATTTCTTTTTTTTTAAAACACAACTGTTAAAGAGAGCAATGGGGTTCGAGTTCAAGACCGCATCCATGTCCCGATTAGCCACAACATTCACATGTTGTCTTCTCATTGCATCAACCTATGCTCCATCCAAAACATCAGCAGCCAGGTTTGAGGTAAGAAACGAGATCGCCAAATACCCGGGACGTGACCGACACCTCTCGGTTGAATGTTGGTCAACTAACAACAACCTAGGCTTGCATGCTCTCAAACCAGGAGAATCCATAAGCTGGTCGTTCAAGCCAGTATACATTAAGATACCCTTCATATACACGTACTTTCAGTGCAGATTCCACACCGCTTTGCCTCGCCTGAAGGTCAGACCGCAACTGTTTTTGCTGGTGAGAGGAAGTTCAGGTGGCAATGCGATGATAAGGAAGAAGAGTGCATTTGGGTTGTGACGAAAGAAGGGTTGTATCTAAGGAAGATCACAAGGGATGATAAAGGCCAAAGGGTTTATGAAGATGAGTTGAGACTGACTTGGATTGGTGGTACTAACTATTTCCCGATTCGCGAGAATTGATGATTCATAATCACAAACACTCCAAAATAAATAGCAACCATCTTTTTATGTTATTTTTTTTCCTTTTAGCAAATTTGAGATCAATGCACAATCAACTCTAAGAGATGAAAGAGCATGTTATTTATCCGGGCTTAGATGATTACAATAAAATACCTGAATGTTTCTTTTTTTATTGCTCAAGCTCCATATTTTTGGGGGCTTTTCTAAGTTTGAAAGCAAAGTTTATAAAGATTTCCAGAGATTTACAGTGGAAAAACAAAAATGATTGAAACAAGCCATGTCATATTCCCTTTGTTTCAAAATGTTAAATGTTTTAGGTTTTTCACACATATTAGTAAAACATACTCTCTCTGTTTCATAATAAGTGTCATTTTAATATTTTTTTCTTGTTGCATAAAAAATGTCACTTTAGAATTTCAATGCAAATTATACTTACTTTCAGCTGAAAATTAATTGCAATCTGCATTGATTTAATAAATAATTATATTTATCTCAAATTCTATTGGTCAAATATGTGTAATTAATAACAACATACACACATTTCAATCACTTTCTTAATCTGTGTGAAAAATGTCAAAGTGACACTTATTAAGAAACAGAGGGAATATTAAGCTTTTGTATTAAATGTATAATTTTTTGTGATTCACTATTTTCCATAAACTTTAACCAATAAAAATTCAACAAATACAATTAATTTTTTTACAGTTTTCAATATACTATTATTACATACTAAAAGTTACATTGAAAAGTAAAACATACCTCTTTTTGAAACATATTTTTTTTTCTAAAATATGAATTATTCTATAAGAGAGAGAGTATATTACAACGGCAGTTGCATTAAGTTGCAACCATACCTTTACTAAAGTTTTTCAAATGATAATGTAATATGGGTACTTGGAATGTTTAAAATAATTAATTTGATTATTCATATCATCATAATATAATTATTTTTTGGTCATTTGTTAAAAAAAACTTTAGAGTCAATTGTGATTGAGCTGGAATATTAAAAATATAAATTATATATTAGAAAATTAATTGCGATATCGTCCTAATGAACCATAAAAAGAGTCATATTGAGTATGGCGTGGACATCTTAGCCAAACAATATCTAAAAAGTCGAAAATATATATATGTAACATATTCGTTTTGTCCTAAATCGAAATCAATATCGCGCCAACGAAGCACTATCATCATTCATCTGCCACATGGTCCCTGCAACTTGTATATTACAAAAGAAACAACACAACATCCCATATATTTTATATATATATATATATACTATATATTAAGATATAACACTGATCACATCTTCTTGTTATGTTGTGTAGTGTATGGACTAAGTAGTTGACCATTGCAATATCTCTCTTTCCCCGCTCTTCCCACTGTCCCTTTCTTCTCTCTCTCCCTAACCGGTTAATCTTGATTCAGTTCTGCCATGGTGGTGGAAGGAAGAAGTAGAAGTAGATCCTTGCTCTCTTATAAACTAGCTCTCCTCTTACTCTCTCTCTTCCTCTGTTTCTCTTTCTCCATCTCTCTCTCTGATTCGGATCTTTTAGAGGAAGAGACCGTGGCCAACACCACCACAAGTGTAGCATCTCTCAATGCTTCTTCTATTGTTAAGCCTAAGGAAGGCAGCTTCGCCGACATCATTGATCGTGCTCTCGAGAAAGAGTTCAACGAAAGTGATCAGACTGAAGGTATCCTGAACTCATGTTAGATAGATCCATAACTTGGTCCCAGTGTGGAATAGTATGCATCTTCTTGATCAAGAAGACAAGAGTTTCCTTAAATGGATAATGCGTCTAGATCTTGTCTTCTTGTTAGCTTCTACTTTTAGAAAGTTGAATAAATCTTAGTTTGTGGTTATGTCCATGTCAGTGGCTGATCCTGGAAGCTTCAACAACAGTGTTGCTGGACAGCAGGTTTTGTTATAATCACTGGCTTGTCTATCATTTCTCATGATTGCGTTATTTGAGTATCTAATTTGTACCTTGTGGTGATCAGGCTGTTCTGGAAACTGTGGCTAGAGTAAAGACATCAAAGAAAAATGAGACAAAAGAGGACAAGTACAATACTCAGTTCCTAGTTCTTGTTCTGTCTCTCTAAAACTTTCTTATATGACATTCTATAATGTTTCAAAGTGTTATCTAATTTTCCTCTTTAGGCGGTTTCAACTCCATGATGTTTTCAACTTGGACAATGATAACAGAGCTGAAGACACACCAACTCTGATTGATCGAAAAGTAAGTTTTATTACAGGAAGATATTAGTTTGGTTCTGTTGTATTGTTCTTACATGGTAATTTTGGTATTGTGTCAGGACAATGTCTTCATCATATCTAATTTCAAATCCAAGTATCCAGTATTGCAGCTAGACTTGAGGCAAGTCTCTTGTGTTTATGTCTACTCTAAAGACCACTCTGAAATTATGAGTTAGTCATCTGATTTTTTTGCTTCTTGTGGCATGTAGATTGATATCAGACTTGGTGGTTGTCATTGTATCTGCAACTTGTGGTGGTATCGCCTTTGCTTGTGCTGGACAGCCGGTCCGATTTTTTTTTGTTCTACTCTTAGTCTCTGTTGCTATAAATTTAGGTTTCAGTTTAATGTCTTTGTCTTCTGATTCTTGTGAGAATCACTTTGAACTTATGCAGGTGATAACTGGATATTTACTAGCAGGATCTATCATCGGCCCTGGAGGTTTGAACTTCATCAGTGAGATGGTCCAGGTATGCTATGTCATCTTACAATATGAAATCTAGAGCATTATACTGCAGTAGAGATGAGAATGTTTATGTTTATGTATGCATATATGTGATCTTACATGTGTTTTTTTTTGCGCATTTATTTTGTATGTAGGTTGAAACTGTTGCTCAATTTGGTGTGGTATTTTTGCTATTCGCATTGGGTCTAGAGTTCTCTACTGCTAAGGTGAGATCAATGTCTTTTGTTTACTTAGTGTTGAATAGAAAGTTTAGCATAACCAACTCTTTAAGGACCTTTCCGTCTTACTATGTAGCTTCGAGTGGTTAGATCAGTTGCTGTTCTTGGAGGCCTTCTTCAAATTCTTCTTTTCATGTTCTTGTGCGGAATCACAGTCTCGGTGAGTCATTTATCTTTTACATGTGACAAATGAATCCTGCTGTCTCGTTTATTATATTCTATAAGCACCATTTAGTTTATGCAGCTTAAAGTGATATGTCTTTGAAAGTTAGACACTTCTCCAGTTATACTCTCTGTGACATGTTTTCAACTGGTCTTGTTTGCAGTTATGTGGTGGTAAACACTCAGAGGGAGTATTTGTAGGAGCGTTTTTGTCAATGTCATCAACTGCAGTGGTAATTTCACTGTACTCTGCAACTCTGTTATAACCTCATCAGTAAGATATTTTTTTTACTATTGTTGATTTTTATGTTCATCTTGTGTTTCTGCCTTGAAACTATAGGTGCTCAAGTTTCTGATGGAAAAAAATTCAGCTAATTCTATTCATGGCCAAGTTACCATTGGAACCCTTATCCTTCAGGTACCTGGTTAATCATATCTTTTCACTAACATGTTATGTCCATTGCCCTTCTAGACTGTACATGTTTATATTGTAGAATGGACGAAAAGATCATTTTTGAGTTTCTTATACACATTATGCGTAGAATTAAGTAGATTTTGGTATTGCTTTGAACTAATATTGGATTTATAATCCTATCGATGTGATAATTATCCCCCCTTACCTTCTTTTTACGATGATAAATAACCTACTTAACTTAGTAGTAGTTAGGGTGTTGATCTCTTTATACAAATGATTTGGAGTTTTGATTTAGCATCTGTCTCTAGGACTGTGCTGTGGGTTTGCTGTTTGCTTTGCTTCCAGTTCTTGGGGGAAACTCTGGCGTTCTTGAGGGAGTGTTGTCAATGGCAAAAGTGTAAGGAACAAATGATAAAGTTAATTGCTCCTAAAGCATATTCTGAGTATTGATGATAATCATGCCTTTACTTTCTTTTATAAAGGGTGGTTGTGTTGCTTTCCTTTTTGGCTGTTTTGACAATATTATCACGGACATGTATTCCTTGGTTGCTTAAGCTAATGGTCAGCTTATCATTACAGGTACATGATTTTCATATCTTCTGTCAAATGAAACAAAATTTGTAGATTATCAACCTAATCTTTTTCTTCATCTATCAGACAAATGAACTCTATCAGTTAGCTACTGTTGCATTTTGTCTACTCGTAGCCTGGGTGAGTCCTACTTAGCCTTCCCCTTTTTCATGTTCTTCATGTGTGTGTTCATCAAGATTCTCATTTTTTCATTCCTTCTCCTACTTTTTTAAAAAATAAATGAGAACTCTGCTGTCAAGTGTCAACATATCAGTTTGACTTGGGCTCTTATGTTTTCAGTGTAGTGATAAGCTGGGGTTAAGTCTTGAACTAGGTTCTTTTGCCGCAGGGGTCATGATATCAACTACTGATCTGGCTGAACATACATTGGAGCAAGTAAGTTTTGATCATGTATTACCAAGAAAATACTGTTTTCATCTACTTGAGTCTCTTTGTTCTTAGCAAGGTGAATGTTATGTTCAGTTTACAAGTATCTGATGTTAACTCCTTAAAGAGTCCATAGTCTGACTCATGTGCTTTATATGTTTTCTGCAGATAGAACCTATCCGTAACTTATTTGCTGCTCTTTTCCTAGCCAGCATTGGGATGTTGGTTAATGTCAATTTTCTTTGGACACATGTGGATATACTTTTAGCCTCTGTAATATCAGTAATCATCATAAAGACAACTGTAGTCACAATGGTTGTCAAGGGATTTGGATACAGCAACAAAACGGCTCTTCTTGTAAGAAAAATCATTACTCCAAACTATACTTATTATAGTATTTGCTTCTGTGCTTCTACTAAGCCTAGTTAAATTGATACAGGTTGGAATATCTCTGGCTCAGATAGGAGAGTTTGCCTTTGTACTACTTAGCCGTGCCTCCAATCTTCACCTGATCGAGGTAAGTAACAAAACTGCTTCTGGTTGGATAGGAGTTAAGATTATAATGTATCTTAAAAGTTATAAAACATGATCAGGGCAAACTCTACTTGCTTCTCCTTGGGACAACCGCACTTAGCCTGGTATGATCAGATCATTCACTCTCTATTTGTGTGTTTTCAAGTAGCTGATAATATGGTTTTGGTTTGAGAAGGTTACAACACCTCTGGTGTTCAAACTGATACCAGCGGTTGTGCATCTTGGAGTACTGTTAAGGTGGTTTTCTCCAGACACTTCTACAGAGGTAAGAGAGTGTTCTTTCTTCATTTATGTAATAATAAGAACAAAATAAACAATGTTTTGGTTTTGGTTTTGAGTAGAAAGGAGAGATAGTAAGATCAGAAAGTGCTAAGCAACGGATGATCCTGATGTCACACCAATCCCACAACTCCTAAAACCCACAAATGTTTCTTCTCAGCTAAAGTTTTGTTACACCAATTTTTACAGCAAAAAAATATATGTGGAACCACTAACATTTGTTTGCTTCCTGGAACCCACTAACCTCTGCCTTTGTCACCATATGTTTTCAATTGTAATTAGTATTGTTTTTCACTTTTAATCTGTAATGAAAACATTTAATCAATATTCATATCTCAATTTGTCATTCTGAAAATTTTCACAAACTTGAGTTGCAAAGAGTCTTCCCTTAGTGCACTTCTTTGATAAAAGAACTCTATTATAACATGCAAGCACAATAGGCAAACATAAAATATTATGAGGATTTTTCCTTGAATAATTATTCAACTGAATGTACATACAGAACATGAACAGCTACCACTCACTGAAGACAACTACTATAAAGAACTCAAAACATAAACATTTGTATTCTCTCTAACCATATATCAATCCCTTCTCTTATTCCTTTTTTTAACTCTTCTTCTCAACTCTCTATATCTCTGTCTATATCTACAGCTTTAATCATAACACAAGAACAGCTCAAACTCCAAAACAATAGTGTGGTGTATCATCATGTATAATGTTATAATAATCTGTGTAGCAGAGGAGGCAGCTTCATAGGGAGAGTCTTGTTTTAATCGGCTTGAGCTTCAAACCCATGTTTTCAGGGGAGAGAAGCTCAGGGGAGATTCTTGTTGGACTCAAAGGACTTCTTGGGCTTATGTTCTGTGTAGGACGATACAAGCCATATCCCATTAAAAAATATTCCATTGGTATTACCATCGCCTGAGGCTGCTCTTCAGTCACCAATGACCCACTTCCTTGTACCTCGACCAATGCACCGTATCGTCTGTCTAGTTTGGTGGTCATGTGAACAGCCTCTGAGTGGTAAGCAGAACTTTCACCAATGAATATTAACGTTCTACATTGCAGTTTCCTTAACCCTTCACTAAGATCCACTCTCCTGTATTCACACCAAACCATAAGATACTATTTTTCAGCTTAATACTACATTCTTTTCACTTTAGTTGTCGTTTTAAGTTTTTTGAACATAGATTAAAAAAACATTTAATTTTGCATATTTTCAAAATAAAAACATCATTACTTATAAATCTAACCACATTTCAACCAATGAAAAAATAGAATAATATATAAAATTAATAAATTTTGCATTGAAATCATAAAACCACACTTATTTTGAAACGAAAATTTTACTCTACAACGATATTTAATTTGAAACGGAGAAGTAATGGAAAACAAAAGACTCATATCTAGAGAGAAACTATACTTACCCGTTGATTGCCTCAAGGAATCTCCATACATTTGTACTCTGCCGCTCGCAAAGTAACTGGATAATAGTAGAGTACACAACATATAAATTTTTACTTCCAAAAATATTAGAGAACTGCAAAAAATAAAATAAAAATAAATGAGAAGGAATGTATTACTAACTCTTCTGCATTCTTGAACAATATCTGATTCTGGAACTTGAGCATTACCACGAACTTCCTATCATAACATATGTCAAACATTATCATCTGGTCTCATGCATTATAGTATTGCAAAACACTTCTTTACAATAAACTTTTTAAAACCAAAACCATATTTGTTAAGTGGTACATGAGGGAACTGAGACTATACCTTGCTGAAGTACCGTTTTAGTAACAATTCTTTAACCACTCCACACATGCCATAGTAGTAAAGTAAATTAGACATAACCTGCGTAAATTACGGACATGTTTGATAGGAGAATTAGATAATCAAGGTCATAACCACAAGTGAGAACCAAAGAAGATAACATTGTGAGAAGGAAAAGAACCTTATTGCACAACCATTCTGACCAAGAAGGCGCTTGGCACAGTGGAGAGACGAGTATTAATCCCAGAACTCTCTGCCTGTACTTCATCTAGAAAAATTAAGTTTCAAGTTAAAAGCATGATACCAAATAGAATGATATTTGTAAGAGATGTCAAAAATACTTACAGCAAATAAGGTCAGAATGTAAGCTCCTGCTGTGACACCCATACACATGACTGCACCAAGTCTGGATAAGAGCCAATAAACAATAAAGTAAAAAGAATTTAGAAAAAAAAAACAAGAAAATGATATAAAAAGCATATAGGCAGCTTAATGAAACAATGATCAGATAATAAAACTTATGCAGGAATTGAAAATCTTACCCAAAATAGTTAAGAACCTCAACAATCTGGTCTGCTAAGTCATCAGCTGAGAGCAAAGGAGCATCAACACTGACCAATGGAGCTCCCAACTGCAATAACTCTTGAAGAAACCGATGTAATAAGGAACATGAATTGATTT
The DNA here is from genome assembly GCA_905132765.1 of Moricandia arvensis. Taxonomy (NCBI): domain Eukaryota; kingdom Viridiplantae; phylum Streptophyta; class Magnoliopsida; order Brassicales; family Brassicaceae; genus Moricandia; species Moricandia arvensis. The sequence goes on along the minus strand of CAJHQP010001410.1, from coordinate 101,726 downwards.
ATTTGGCCATACCAAGTTTGTAAGAAAAGATGAGAACTTGAGTTACCTACCTCATGGCCTAGAGGATTGATGTGATAAATGCAAAAGTTGTGGAGTAGCAAGGAACTAGCTTCTGGACAAAACAATAATCCTTGAAAACAGAACATATCTGCAACAACATGTTACAAACAAGCACCACTTCATGAGTTTCATGCATTACTAAGTTATTATTTGGTTATTTGATAAGTAGAGATGAAGGCTTACAATTGAGAGCTAGATCAGGATATGTGATAAGAGCAGGTTTATCTGGATCTCCACAAACGGCAACACATACCGGACCATAGGTAGTCTCCACAAGGTGTTCCTATCAACCCAAATTAAAAAAAAAAAAGTTGGAAATAAATGAATTAAGTAAGAACATGCATAGATGAGGATCACACTTGTAACGTTCATGTCCATTGTCAGTAATGTTACTTGATTAGGAACCAAATTTATTACACGTACTAGAGTTTCCAATTAGAATAATATACTCATAACCAGCAAATACGGATTGGTCAAACCAAAAGGGATCAATTAAAAATCTGAACTACCAATAGAAGAACAAAAAAACTTTCATTATGGAAATTCGCAATTATAATAACTAACAAGAAAAAAAATCCTTAAAAATAAACTGATCCATGCTCATTTTTTTAGGTTATAAACTACAGCAGAATAACAAAAATAAAATCCAGATAATTACTATTCACTGGGTTTCAAAATGATCCATGTTCATTTTTTTTAGATTTTGAATGCATATAATAATAGTAAAATTGTAAATTTTGAAAACATTAATTATGTTTAGTTAATTTTAAATGGTTAAAATTTATTGCAAATAGTTAATAACAAAAAAATAATACATTTTTACCAAAAAAACAATATATTTATAATCAAAATTTAACATGTTTTTTAATATATCTGAAAAATTTAAAACATAAGCAGCAAGCTCCAAGAATGCAGATTCCATTAAAGTATTTAACATAATCCAATAAACACTCACAAAAAAAAACATAGAAAGTGGTAAAGATAATTTACCTGTCCTCCAAGAGACAATGCCTCCATGTCAATGGAGACAGAACCACTTGAATCTCCCATACTCACTTTCTCTCTATCTCCTCTGTATATTTTCAATATAAGCAGAGAGTTGTTATCTTCTTTCCATGGCCTTCTCTCTTCTCTCTCACAAAAACTATGGCTTGTCTTCGTTTTTTTTTCTTGTTTATAAATAGAAAGAAGGCTTGTGACTTTAGAAAAAAATATATAGGGAAACTCGTTACTGAGTCACCGACGGTCGACTCGGGTTTAATGTAGGACCCTGCAAGCAAACCCATAATAATCACAAGGGCTAACTAGGTACCATGATCAAAGTTAACCCTTTGGTTAAGGGACCGACAGTTTTTTTTCTCATTCTTCTTCTTCTAAACTTTACATTCTCACCCCTATATTTTCTTAATCATTGCAATTGATACCAGGACTTTTATATTTTAATATATAAACCCAAAACGTGTCGGCACCTTCATTTATTTCTGGTTTTTACTTTTCTTTTATGTTTTCATTATTTATATACGAGCATTTTGAAAAAAAAAAATCTACTTCATTTTTATTTTATTTTTCTATTCTATATCAATCCCTATGAAATAATATGCTCAAATAAATTAGAAAAAAAGTTACACATCATACTCATTTTTCTCCGTTAGGATCAAATCCTATAAAGGAAATATTTATTCTGAAATTAATTGAGGAGGATTGCTTGTACGGTAGCAAATGACTTTAAATTTATATTTTCTTTATAATCATATAAATTAACAATTATGTTTTATATGATTTTAAAATTAAAGTTAAAAAGATGTGTAAACTTTAATTTCTAAAGTAAAAAGTTATTGCTATCTTTCATTTTTATCTTTTTCATTTAATTTCTACAGTTATAATAGATACAATTACATCAAAAAATATTACATAATGAATTTTATAGTATTTTTTTTATAAATAACATCAATCCCCTCAATACATGAAAGGGTGAATAGTGATACATATAATAGTACAGGGGCCGAAATAAAGAGTCATGTTATTAATAACAAGCTTCATACTGTTGACTTTATGAGACAGGATAATGAATCTTCAGCCGTTGGATTCTTACTTATTTTTGTCGTATTTCCTTTTATGCTTAGTCTTCTCTTCTTTTAGAACATGAACACCGTGTGGTTTTCTATTGCAATAAACAGGGCCCATTGCATTGGAGGGTGAGAACACACATGTCGTTTTCTTGTCGAGTTGGTATGTGTCATTGGCACCCAACAAGAGCGTAAAACCATAAGTCCCTTTTGCTTAATTATAAATCCGGTTCAATTTTCTTTTTATTTTAGAATTCCCTATTTATAAATAAGACAAATCTATCAAATAGACTTTTTAAAAAAAATTTGCCACAAAACAGACTTATATAATGAATAAAATAATTTTTTGAAAATTTTAATTTTTTTTTGAAAATTTTAATTTTTTTATTTTAATTTTCAACTTCACCTTTAAAAATCCACTTTATAACTCTAAACTTTAAATCTAGATTAATTAACTCAATGTGTATAGATATATATTTACACATTTTAATAAAATTTATTTTAATTTTTTCTTAAAAATTATTTTTGTGACACGAACTTTTTAAATGTATCTTAGGTATTATTCTTTATTATATGTTTTATATCTGAGCATCATAATTAAATTGATAAAAAAACATAAATTAACAAGCAAAGACATTATTCATATAAGCTTTTTTAACATGTGATAAAGTAAATTTTCTTTTATACAACAAAAGAAGGAAGCAGAATCTCTTAAACTAGTTTCATGTTGACTGATTGATTTATTTACTTTTTAGGGGACGTAGGATTATAAACTGTAAAATATTAAGCATAAAATCTTTATTAGTAAATAGTAGCATTCTAATTTAAGTTAAAGTTCATTGATTTATCATGCATCAACTTGATGGGTTATAAGTAATGCAAACTCGGAATATTTTCAATCATAGGATGTTTTACGCTTATCACATATTATATATTCATATGTTTTCAAATCGTATGATTGATTGCAATGCAACGACTTAGTCGCATTTGAAAGTTTGTTTAATTTAATATCTAGAGGTCGATATGGAGATGAATCCAAAAGAAACAGCTCAATCGAGACATTGAATAAACGTACCGACATAGTATCCTTTGTTGAGTAACAATTACATAATAGTACCATTACTATAACATTCTTGGCATCTTGTCACCAGCTTTTGTATTTATATAGAGTTATTTTTATCCTTTGTTTTTTCATGGAAATATTTTAATGATTAACATACCAACCACATTTCTTAATCTTTACATTTAGAATACAATTTTAATTTGTATGCCTCTTGATTTTGGCAGCCGTTTTTGTTCGCTAACGTTTCGTTCAATATCAAATGATATAATGACCCCCTATAAGACTTGGTAATCATGTATGTTTCAGTACATGTTTGAATTTTTTATTCCTATATGATATACATATATATATATATATGTATATTTATTTTGGTTAACAATTTTTAACATTCTCAGCTGAACAGATGGTGTCATTGAAATAAAGATTTGAAGTATTTGATAATATCGTTCACACTATTGTTACTGATTACAAAACTATACTCTCTCTATTTTAATATATATATGATGTTTTAGAAAAAAAATTATTGTTTCATAACATAACATGGTTTATTTATTTAAATAATTTTAATTTTCAACTGTGAAGTCAGTTGTCTTTTTTTTATTTTTATTCATAATTAAATATAATGATTTTAAATTATATTTTAATGGTTTTTTAGCAAATATAATTTTTTTAATATGTGTACATCAAAATATCATATATTATGAAATAAATAGATTGTTTTTAAAAGTCTTTCTAAAAAGCCAATCAGTTTCCTTGCCATGATATAATTTTGTGATCAACTTTTTATTAAAAACAGATGGGAGACTTCTGATTTCATTTAAGACTATACTTATTTTAGTGAAACCATGCAGTGGTTGTAAGATGAAAATGTTTCCCTAGTTTCTGATTAAATGAGGGCACGTGTGACGCAATTACTCAGATTTAAAGCTTAGCTTAAAGATTTGGTTAATAAAAATTATAAATTATTTTGTTGATGTCTCCATCTCGCCACCATCACTCATCAATCTAATACACGAGTCTTCTAATTTTATAGATATGCATATGCCTCTACATACACGAATCTTCGCCGACAATATTTTATGTAGTAAATAGTATACGTCCACATGCAGAAAGAAGTATACTGTTTTATAAACAGAGAGACCACCACATATGTTAATGCCACACAGACAAGTAAATAGATAATGTTTTTTTTTTACATTATCTAGTGACATTTCTTTGCTTTTAATCCAATTCATTACATCATGGCTATTTGCTTACGTTACATGGAAGTTGTTGCAAAGATTTAACTACGTGTCCATTTGTAGAAACTTCTATTACTTCAAGTTTAGAGAAGATGAAATTTAAAAACATTCCAAAACAATACATTTTTTTTTTTTTTTGAACATATTTTCAAAACAATACATTTTGTTAACATTCCTTGGATAAATTTTTTTTAATGATCGTTTACGATAACGAGTTACTCTAGTTGTTGATAAATAGTAGTACCCAAGGCCGATCCTAAGCATAGGTAAAGTAAACGAGTGTTTGGGACATTATAATTTTAAAACAACAATTTTAGTTAGGGCAAATTTTTCACATAACTTTCTAAGTTTTTGTCACAAAAATAACTTTCGAGAACAAAAATGACCAAATTAGTTTTTTTTTTATTTTCAAAAAAAATAATTTTTATTTTATTTTTTTCAATTTTAAACTTCACCTTCAAAACCTCATCCCATAACTCTAAATTCTAAGTCTAGATTAGTTAATCCAAAGGGTATAAATGTATATTGGTCATTTTGTTACCTCACCCCCAAAACCCCATCCATAACTTTAAATCATAAATCTAGATTAATTAACCCAAAGGGTATAAATGTATATTTGTCATTTTGTTAACCTTTTAATAAAGGTTATTTTGTTCATTTAAAAAAAAAAATATTTTTGTGACAAAAACTTTTGAGGGCTATCTTAAAGTATTTCTCTTTTAGTTATATATAAAACATTATAAAAAAAATTCATAAAAAATAAAAGCATGAAATTTTAAATGAGTTTAGAGTATCGAATAAAAAATGAAAATGTTAGATCGACACCATATTAATCATGTATGGGTGGTATAATGGTAGACAAATTCTGATAAATTAATTGACTCAGATAAAAATCAATTTCATGACACAAAATATATGTTATCAGACGATATGAATTTTTAATTTTTATTGAGAACAATCGGATGGTACACATCTCATGACTCATGCCATCGTCACGTATACATTCCACAACTAAAGCCACACACATCATCTTTCAAATTTTAAGTTAAATATTGCTGGGGTGAATAGCCATAAGAAAAACTCAAAAAAGAGCACACGAAGGCCCATTAACATTAACAGAGCAACGATAAGACAGCAGAGCCCATGAATCTACTAGTCATATCTCTAAACTCTCGTTCATTTCGCAGGAGTCCATAGACTGAGTTTGTTTCAAGGGAACATCTTCCACTCTTTGATTCAAACTTATTTATCTATGGCCTTAAAAGAACTTGACGATATAGTCTTATAGAGATCCAAAATAGCTACTCTTTTTCTTTGTTAAATAGATCCAAAGAACTTACAAAGTGAAACTTATAAAGTCATCTCTCAACAACAGTAATTTACTTACACCAGCATATGTGGGTTTCAGCTAAGCCCACAGTTCAACACTAATTACCCAAATTGATCAATCACTGTAAAAAGTAAAAAAAAAAAAAAAAACAGGTAAAAAAGATTATAATGTTCTTATAGTTAAATGTTTTACAGAGTCGCCTGGTTAACAGAACTCCACGACGAGAGGAAAAAAAAAAAAAAAAAACTCAGAGAGACACTCAATGGCCATGATCACGCGCCACGCCGCCACGCGCCTCCCTCTCCTCCTCCGATCTCAACGCGCCGTCCACACATCTTTCCCCGCTCTCTCCCCCTCGACATCACCGACATCCTACACCCGTTCAGGTCCTCCTTCCACTTCCCCTCCTCCTCCGCCAGGTCTCTCGAAGACGGCGGAGTTCGTGATCTCCAAGGTCGACGATCTCATGAACTGGGCTCGGAGAGGATCGATCTGGCCTATGACCTTCGGTCTAGCTTGCTGCGCTGTGGAGATGATGCATACAGGTGCTGCTCGATATGATTTGGATCGGTTCGGGATCATCTTTAGGCCGAGTCCTCGTCAGTCTGATTGTATGATTGTCGCTGGGACGCTGACTAATAAGATGGCTCCTGCTCTTCGCAAGTAAACGCCTCTTTTAATCTCGGTGGTGATTGTTGTGGAAATTAGGGTTTCAGGTGGTTGTGATTGGTAATTGTTATCTCTTTAGGGTTTGTGTAGTGTGATTGTTTTGATAGGACTGTGTTGAAGAATTGGGAGTTTTCTTGTGGATGTAAGATTGACCTGGGAAGCTATACTGTTCATATCATTGTCTAGCAAAGTTTTTTCGTTTTGCATTTCCTTACCCCCAAAAGGAATAACCACTTAGGATAACGAAAGATATTAGATTTGTCGAGAAGTGCAAGATTGTATGGATACGATACTCATTGTGTATCTTGATGAATTGGATCGTTCTAATTCATGAACTTTGGTGATATTTAGCATTCAGGATGAAGAGTGTAAGCTCTGTGTTTGTTTTTTTTTTTTGTGGGGAAGGATTTCAGATTATCTACCTTGGTTAAACATATGTTAGAGTCGTTTCAGCTATCATGGCTAGATTTATCAATCCGAGGTTGGATATGTCATTTGTTTTCATGTTTTCCTTTACCTTATTTGTAGCTCCTTGTGTGGTGAATGTCTAGAAAATGACTTTGCTTGGTTGTCTTTGAGACCTCATGTTTATTTTGCTGCAAGGTGTGATGTTATGGAAAAATTGATATCTGACTCATTTGATAAGGTTCCTGTTTTTCTTGTTTGATGTTATGAAGCCTTCATTCATCTGCAGAAGTTATGTTCTTTAAATGCGGATTATGTTGTTACGGTCTTTTTAAGGCGGCTGAGCTTATACTGATGATGGTTTTAGGTCCCAGACACTGAGACGAGCAAATATTAGATGCATTTGAGAGATAATTGATAGCTTTATAAGTTGGCTAGGTTAGTTCATGCCGAGCAACCTATTAGTTATCGAACTAATAGTTAGAGATATGTTCAGAAACTTTATATTCTAATCAGTCTTGGATCTGGCAGAAGCGAGAGAAGTCAGTGTGGACCAACTCAAATGTTTTCTCAAAGCTGATGTTCTTGTTTATCCTGATTGAAGTTCCAGTTTCTAATATCTTGAAACAATGACAGGGTTTATGATCAAATGCCCGAGCCAAGGTGGGTGATTTCGATGGGAAGCTGCGCAAATGGAGGTGGATACTACCACTACTCCTACTCAGTGGTTCGAGGGTGTGACAGGATTGTGCCAGTCGACATTTACGTCCCTGGGTGTCCTCCAACCGCTGAGGCTCTGCTCTATGGACTCCTCCAGCTTCAGAAGAAAATCAACAGGCGCAAGGATTTCTTGCATTGGTGGAACAAGTGAAGAAGCTTTATCATTCATCCTTCTTCCAATGTGAAAGGGAGAATTTTTCAGACAGTTTTTACCAAAGTTTGGGGTTAATAAAACGTGGACGTTTCAGTGCAATGCTTCTTTGTGGAGAGGATGCCATTTAAACGAGGTTTTTTTTATGAGTTTGATGTGAAAACTTAAATAAACATAAGATTCTGTTGTCTAAGTTCTTTTTTAGATTGGATCTATTCACAAGCTCTTTGTTTCTCCTTTCTTTCGTTTTAAAGCTTTGTATTTTCATTCAACAGTTCTACACATTTAATGGAAGAATGTTGTATCCATACCATCTTGGTTAAGACCAATGATTGAAAGAGAGAAACACTGAATGTTCTTAGCGAGTATTTCAAGAAAATTATATGTTCGAGGAAAACATGATTAACTTTTGTGTTGCTTCATAAATGGCTTTCTCATCAATGTTCAACGAGAGTTAGAAGCACAACATTTGCTTTGTGGGGAACAAATAGCTTTAACCTTGGTTCCATCATTATTCATTACACTATGTCACTACAAAAAACCTCAAGACTTTTGTTTCAGAGAGTAGAGTACTTTCTTTTATGATTGATTATTAAGGAGCTAATGCTTCTTGAGAGCGTTCATCTTGTCCCTGAGGTAATAAAGTTTCGCTCTTCTCACTCTCTTCTTGTCCAACACCTTTATCTCCCTCAGGTTTGGCGAATACCTGTCACCCACTCACATAATCAATTTTGCCATTTGCGCATGCTATATCAGCCATTAAGAATGTAAATACATCTTTGCCTTAAGCCCAAGAGAGAAAGAGAGAGAGTACAAGGTCAAAGTACTTACAAGGGAAACATGGATTCGACACCCACTCCAGCCACAAGCCTTCTAATCCTAAAAGTAGAGTTAAGACCAGCATTACGCCTTGCTATGACAATTCCTTTTACTATTGAAACACGCCTCTTGTTCTCAGGCACTTCCTGTTTCAAACAATGTAACTCTAAAGAAAGTAAATGCAACAAAACCTATGAAAGATCTAACCTTAGAAGATATAAGAACATTCTGATCCCATTCTCCAAGAAAAAGAAAAAGAAAATACAATGTGGTATATCTCTAGGAGTTCAATAGTAGTTACCACTTTAAGCTGCACAATGTAACCGGGTCTTATCTCTGGTATCTCCCTACGAGTTCTCACTTCCTCAACAGCCTCCTTGTCTACAATCTGCACAAGATTGTGACTTTTGTAAAACATGAAAGCATGACTAATTGTTGTCACAGTTACGAGATGTACCTGCATGATATGCTTTGCGGTTTTATCAAGCCGCTTGAACTTAATTCTCGGAGACATATCAGGAGCTGACACAACAGGGAATCCTTGAGGAGTAAAATCTCCAACGGTGGAAAAGCACCTCGACGAATACGTAAAGCTTTGTTTCTGCCGAACATTTGCCACAATCACCATCACATCTCAAACACGAAGAAGCCTAAAATCTAAACATCGACACAGCAGATAACTTGTTTCTCTATATCTACATATGAACTCAGTGGAATCAAAGCGGCTAGGAGAGTACTCATTAGTATTCAGAAAGATCAACCCACGAGTAAAGCTTCGGTCTTTAACTAAACATTGGTCACTAATCACCCTATGAGACTACTCATCAATATTCAAAAAGTCAACCCACGAGTAAAGCTTTCGTTTTTAGCATTAAACAGAGAGAGGTGGCTTACAGGTAGTGCGGAAGAGAAAGGACCCGCCTTTGTCAACGAGCTGGTGAGATATGTCCCTGGTGAATCGAAAGCAGACCCTCCTAGCCTCGTCGATGCATTCTCAGACATGGTTGGAGAAGACGAAGTGAAACGAAGAAGAGTGTTGGAGATAGAGAAACGGTTCCTCTGAAGCAACTTTGTACTGCTACTACGAATCGATTGCATTTTCTCCGACAAGAAGGAGACGATCTAATGGCTTCAAATCTGTTAAGTTTGGAAGTTTTGCCCAGAGATTGGCCGAGTTTGGGCTCACCTTCTAAACCCTCGCTTCCTCCTCCTTCAGGGTTCTTCTTTTCTTTTTTTTGTAATTTGCATATGAGCCCCTGGTGTTTTATATTTACAGCAAATAAGCCCTTTCTATTTTTTATTTATTTCCGTGTCCTGTCTTTTTTTATGTAGTTAACATTAAGAGTGATCAGATAGATTCTGCTGGTTCACATGTCCTGTCAGAAACTAGCTGAAAGGTTAAAAGGAAGAGCTAATAGGAAAATGGTAATACTGAAGTTATCTTTAGATTATGAAGGATAATCCTAATATACCAATTTGATGGAGAGTGTAACCAAAGAGAACCCTTTGACAAAGAACAAAAACCTATGGAAGTAGTGTTGTGTCTTAATCATCCGGTTTTTGCAAACGTATGCGCTTTAACGGGTTTCTTTTGTATAAATCTCTAAACCCATTTTTCTTTTGACTCTTTTGCATGTTGCCGTGTCATTTTTTTTTCCTTCACTTTCTATTTTTGCTTTCTCTCCAGATTTTGGCATTGAGTAGTTTAGCAATCAAGGATACTAACAAATGAATTGATGGAAATGTTTCCTTTGGTTGATGGAACATTTTCTGTATTTCAAAGAACAAATCTTTTGGTTTGAAAATAATACAGTTGGTCACGGCCTAACAAATAAAGGTAACTCATGTGAAGATATAATTGTTGGCATCTAAACTGTAATTATTGGCTTCAAGAATCGGATGAGAATGCAATTCAGTTGGTTAACCAATTACACTAAATCTAATCAAAATGCAATTCTGGAGGAATTTGTTAAAATATGCGACTATGACTAACGAATATCACACTAATCAACATTTGAGAAAAGCATACACTAAGGGTTACTGTGCAAATTGTAATCTCAATTTTTTTTTAACCAAGGGTACCCCTAGCGAAGGCCAGACTAATCTCCAAGACGAGGTGCAAGGCTCCATCCGGATATTTAAATGGGCCGAAGCATTAGCCCATATCCACGTGGCCTAATCTAAGTGACAACAAATTCGAATTCAGGTTCCTTAAGAATTTATGTACCACCCGACGACGGACTCGGGGTTAACCTCAATTTTCATCCTACTCTAAACGAAAATCACAAGTTTCTTTTTATACAGATTTGTCAAACCAAACACAAGCTTCAGATTATAAGCAAAATCTTAGTTAAATTCCGTGATGTGTAAACCAAGCTCGTATCGTAAGCGTAAGCTTGATAAATAATTAAACAAAGAACGAGATATATAAATCTGAGAAACATCCATAAATAAATAAAATATAAATAGAATCACAATCGAAAACAATATCGAATAAACTAAAAAATCCTCCAGAAATCACAACGCCACAACATATCCTTCATAGAGATATAAGTAAAAGAAGAGGTGGGATCTATAGCTCCGGAATACACACGAATGATATTGAACAAGCTATACCCGATGAAAATTTTCAAAAAACTATCTCTGTACGAATCTCCATCACACAAAGACTTAGATCCGAAGAGCAGATCCGAAAACAAGAGCCGCGACTGCCGCAACACCAGCTGACACAATCGACGGCGAGAACGCACCAGATCCAGAAGTAGGACTAGGCGCGGGGGCCTCAACCTGAGCCGAAGCGACGGTAGCTACGACGGAGACAATCACCGCGACGAGAGCAACAACGGTAGCTTTAGAGATCGCCATTTTCAAAAAGGTGCTTAGGGTTCTAGTTTGATTCGAGATTCTAAAATTGAGAGTGTTGAGATTTAATGTGATGAGGGGTTTATAAAGAAGTCGGGCAGACGCGGAGCTGCCCGGTTTTAGCTGACCGGTTTTTCCAGCGTTAGAAATTTAATTTAGAATCATGCAATTACAGCTGGTCCACCTGGGAGTAATGATTTCATCAACGGTTGATATTCTCCCACGTGTTTAGTAAGATCTCGACAGGGTATCTCTCCGTCATGGCGCCGTTGGAAAAGATTTTTATTCTGCAACTTAACTGATATGCCTTCTTTGAAACGCTCATCGAGGCGCGTGTATCTAACTCACCAACCAAGAAAGGCACAACAGTAGATAGGACCAGGGGTAAGTATTCTATATGTTAATTTTGGGATTTATTTACGGACAAATTTTTTAAATAGTTATTTAAAATTTTTTATCACAAAATAATTTTTAAAAAAAATCAAAATAATCTTTTTTATTTTTAAAAATTAATTTTTTTAATTTTTTGTTTGTTTGAAACTTCATACTCATAATCCCAATTTATAACTCTAAATCTTAAGTTTAAATTAGCTAATCTAAAAAGTATATATTTATACCTTTTAATAAAATTTATTTTAATTATTTTCTCTTTAAATGTTATTTTGTGGATAAATTTTTTTTTAGATTTATCTTATGATATTTCTCTTTAGTTATTGTGATTCAACCAAGATTCTAGATACTGTTAATTTTCTGAACAAAATCAATATTAAAAAATTATACTCCCTTTAATCCTAAATTAGGTAGAGACCTGCGCTTTGCGCAGGGTGAAATTATTAAAACAAAAATCAAATTTATTATACTTTTTAATTTGTTCATAATTTCCATTTGAGATTATTATATATAAATTAGATAATATGTCATCTTTTATTGAGCATATAGTATGTTTATATGTACTTTTATAAAGAAATATTTTATTATCAAATTGATGGATTATAAAAATTGAGTCCAAGAATTGGTTGTTATCTACGTTAATTAGACTTAAAAGATACATAAAATGATGTTTTCGGATAAAATAAAATATGTAATTTAATAATAACTTGGAATGAAAGTTCTAATAATTTACTAAACTTATTGTAATTAGATTAGTTTCCATATCAATTAGACTAAAAAGACAATGATGTTTTCGGATAAATCAAAGTATTTAATACTAAAATTTTAATCTAATATAACTTGGAATGAAAATTTTAAATAATTTACTAAACTTATTGTAATTGAATTAGATTCCATATCAGAAAATTTTTAAAATTAAATCTTATTATATTAACAGAGTTTTTGTTATTCAAATACTTGAAACACCAAAAGAAAACAACGAAAAGTGAGTGGCTGGTCTTCATTATAGGGAAAACTGTAGAAAAATTATTAGAAATTAGTAACGTAAAGAAGAAAAGGCTTAAAGGAAAGAAAAAAAAAGTCGGGTAGGCTTTCCTTTCGGTTAGGCCGGTTTAAACCCCTTCTCCAGCGTAGGCCCATCTCTCTCTTCTCCTTCACAACTCTCTTCTCTCTGTGATCTTCGACACAACAGACAATTATAAGTCTCTCAGCTTAAACATAGTTGGGCAAACCGTAAAAGAAAGAGTTCCTTTATTTTATTTTAATTTATTTTGTTTTTTCTGTACTTGGATTTAGGATCAATTTTCTCAATCTTCTACCTTTCTGGATCGTTTCAAGTCGATCCATCTTTTCTTTCCTTACTCTTTTTTTGTTCAATTTCTTTCCTTACTTAGACTTCAGTTTTCTGAGGGTAAATTCGAGTAGATTTCTCATCTGGTTAGACATTTGAGAAAAGGTTGTGTTCTGATTTGTCTTTAATTGTATCTCCTCCTCCTCTGTGTTTCTGTTTCATTTCTTCAATGGCGGTGCACGACGTTCGATCACCAGCGACTCAGCTTCACAATGGAATATCCAGAAACCTTTCACCATCCAATAACAATCCAAACGCTGTCATTCGATCGATTCCGTTGCAGATCTTGGAATCACTCCCGTTTCATATCCGTATTGGTGTCACTCTAGAAGGCAGTGAACATGACCACAAACACTTTTTTTAATTTCTTGTGAGTTGTTTATAAACTTCGATTTCCACAATCATTCAATTGAAATCGGACAATTACGTACCAGTTACTTTTGTATGTTACATGTTATAATGTATTAAGAGGAAATGTATGTAATAAGTACCAATGGCAATTGATGTAAATTTTCTAGTAACTAAAAGTTTCTTGATTAAATTAGTTGAGGAGAGCTGTGAGCTTGCCACATCAGCTAAAATGGCAATTTTGTAAATAAAATACCAAAGCAAGGTTACTCTTGAAGATTGCTTCTCCTTTAATAATAAAGGGATAGTTGATGCTTTAGTGAATGCACAAGAATTATGATACACATTTTTTTCTAAATAATTGTATTGAGAATATAAATTAATATTAATTCAGCCAACCATCAAAGAAAATTATAAAACATCATTGAATGCACAATTTTTAATAAAACTATAATTAATAAAAAATATCTAAATATCATCTATTTTAAAACATGAAAAAAATCTTCAAAACATCATCTATTTTAAAACGGAGGGAATATATATTATAAACGAATCAAATTATAAATACTAAAATTTCAAAATTGAAAATTTTGTTATTCTGATTTTTGTACAAATAGATATATATCTAAAGTTAAATAACAAATTTTAGTTTTATAATAATATATAATTATTATTAAATATTTTAGTTTTTTATAAATTACTTAACAGTAATAAAGTAATAAAAATATAAAATCTATATAAAATTATAATTTTCTAAAAGTTTATGTTTATTTAAAAAATTAAACAACATATAGTTTTACTAATATTTACTTTTATTTTGTATTATGTGAAAGATATTTTTGAGAATAAATTTTTTTATTTTTTTTTTAAATTATATATATCAAATAAGATGTATAAAATATTCATATATATCATATATCGTAAATATTTATAAAATTTTAGATATTTAAACAAGCAGATATCTATAATTTTTTTAGCAGAACAAATTAAAAAATTATATATCCAAAAATATAAAATAAATCAAAAATAATTAAAATTTGGTAGTATTTATTCCGTGTGACTGTTTGTTTTGGCGCGTGAAGAATATTGATGAGCTGTCTATTTTTTTTTCTATAGAGACGCGGTTCCGTGAAGGAAACGGCCAAGATGCGCAGACTTGTTGAGAGCACATGGTGGAAAACGGCTAATATTATGCTAAAATAGATTTTTAATGAAATACGTTAAGATGGAAAGACAGCTAGTCCTTAATTTCTTCAAGGAATGTTGATTTTTCATTACTCTTTTCAATTTATAATCTTTTATGGTTGGTGAACAAACAAAATCTAGTTTGCATGATTTAGAAGTAATGGCATATTTGTTACTATTTCTATTGGAAATCTAGAAATAACTAAAAAATTTCAAAGGAATGATGTTGAAAAACATTAGAAATTAGGAAAGCCGTGGAAATATGAAAACCAAAATGCTAATCTTGATTTATTTGACATGCTTTCAAGATTTATGCATGTACTTAGTTTACTTTAATTATTATGCTAATTAATAATGAGTACTCATAACTAAAAAACATTATTTTCATATTTTCAATAAAATGCAAAAAAAAAGTTGAATGGATGAGCTATTTATATCATTTATAGACATCTTATAATGTTTTTTTTTCATTAATATATAAACAACTTTTTCAATGTCTGTTTTTAATCGTTTGATGGGTTTTGTGGAATTTCTCTCTATGGCATTACTATAGTCTTTCTTGTATTCCAATAAAATAAACATTAGCCTTAATGAAAATTATTAGACCACTTTAATGATTTGCCCATAAAGAATGAAATTTATTGAACTTTTTATAAAGGAAACAAGACAGATGGTAGACGTTGGCAGGGTCTTGAGGGTTTCGAGAAGTTTCCAACAGTTGTAAAAGTCTGTCTACACCTGGCTGTGTTTTGTTCCCATTCAAAGAAAAAGCTTGGTCGGTAAGCAATTTAACTATAACTTATAGATTCAATAAAAATGTGCCACCTTAAAGTTTAAACATCAGGCATTGTATACACATAAAAGGTTAGAGGAATAAAGCAATCAATATTAATCTTGATAAATCACACACAAGACAATACTATTTTGTACAAAAATGAAACTTGTGATTCGATGAAATATATAATAAACTTTGGGATCAATCTCCAGCTTCCAATACAGATCCGCATATCGATATTTGTTCTATTGTCTACGGTTTTATAACCAATCTTATAATTTCTAATATTGATTTAAGAATTAGGCGTAACCTTAGGAACCCACATGTTGATGTTTTTCTTTTAACGTATAAAGTTATATAACTAATAACTAATATCCTGCTGTGCGACGTCATCTCTTATAAATCTCTAGTTTCTCTCAAACTAGTAGAGACAAACAATATCGGCGTAAAGTCTCGCATATAATCCATATCACATCCATTTCATGATCTCTATTTGATTTTAAGAGGCTCAGAGACACTACTTTCTAACTCAAAATCCCAAAATACTGGGAGCTATATGAAGCAAAGGCTCCAAAGCACTAGGAGATAACACATGGAAATGTTACGACCATTGTAAGTGTTGTTTATTGGCTTCTCATTTGTCACCATGGTCGGAAAATAATGTACGTCCACGTAGCAAGCAGGTCTACAAAACTCTTTGAATTTCGGGACAATGGTAGCTGCGATGTCCTGGCTTGTCTCAAACCATTGGTGATGGGAACTTCAGGTCCATGTTATTCTGGTTGTAGCGACCGCGGCCAAACTGTCCCGGGTCATCAAACGCACCTAAAATATCAAATTATGCATACCGTTGTATCCATTTACTTACCGTTCGTTTCCGTCCTCCTCACGGCATGGCACCAAGGTGGAAGTGACGGTGGACTGGTTACTACACTTTGTATTCCAGCATACTTTGGTTGTACATAGAGTGATGATGAAGAGAGTAATTAAGAGCAAACACAAGAAGCACTTTCGGTGGGAATACCTTATACTTCCATGTTCATGGACGTTCATTATTTTTTTCTTTCTGTTTTGGTTTCGACTCTCTTCTTAATATGGTGGAATATTTCTACTGTTTTAAAGGATTTTAATCAGATTTTTATAAAGCAATTAACAAAAACTTTGAATTTTAAAGGTTTTGATTGTATAGAAATTTGAGTTTAAACGAGAGCAAGCAATGTCATTTACAATTAAATCGAAATAATTGATGAAAAAGGATTTGTGCGAAAATTATAAACTCCAAAAACAATAGTGGAAAAATAATAGTGCTATGTGAAGAGAGAAGCTATTACTATTTACTACAAAGAGAAGGAAATATCTGCTCTTTGTGTTTATCTGGAATGTGGTCTTGCTATGTGTATTGGTAGATATTTTCCCTTTTTTTATTAACTCAAACCCTAAATTACTAATACAAATATGTAAAAAAAATATAAAAAAAGGAAAGTGGCTAAGTTAATAAAAAAAAAAGGAAAAATCGTGATGGAACTTATCTTTAAATACAAGGGACTCAAATAAGGTTAAATACAAACATAAACTTGATTAAAACCCTACTCTGAGGTCTCGTCTTTTAAAAAGTGTAACAACTTTCTCTTATAGTTTCCTCCGATCATGGACTCCGATGATGACATGTTCGATGCCTACGATGTGGAATCTGAAGAGTATGATCAATACAGCGACGTTGATGATGTTGAACAGGACCATGGTGAAGATGAATCGCATTACGGTTTTGTCGAGGAAGTCGTGGACGATGATTCCTTAATGCATCGCCCTCAGATTAATTACGTCGTTCTCAAGGAAGAAGACATACGCATCCGACAAGAGAATGATATCAAACAAGTCTCTATGGTCTTGTCCTTAACCAAGGTCGAAGCAAGCGTGCTACTTCTTCATTATGGTTGGAATGTTAGTAAACTTAATGATGAATGGTTCGCCGATGAGGAAAAAGTTCGGAGAACTGTTGGCGTATTGGTAGGAGAATCTTTTGTTGTTGATGGTCGAAAAGTTACATGTGGAATATGTTTTGACAAGTTTAGTATTAGAGAGATTTTACCTATTGTTTGTGGTCATACTTTCTGTTCTACATGTTGGAACGGTTACATTAGCACAGCTATCAACGACGGTTCAGGATGCTTGATGCAAAAGTGTCCTGAACCGTCTTGTCATGTTGCTGTTGGTCGGGACATGGTCGAGACACTTGTTTCGGAGGAAGATAAGGTTAAGTACGATAGGTATTTTATTAGGTCTTATATAGAAGAAAGCAAGAAGATAAAGTGGTGTCCTGCTCCAGGATGCGAGCACGCGATTGATTTTTCCGCAACTGGGATGGGGAATAGTTACGATGTTACATGCTCGTGTTCGCATAGATTCTGCTGGAACTGCAAAGAAGAACCTCACAGTCCTGTGGATTGCGAGACTGTTTCGCAATGGATACTCAAGAACAACGCGGAAGCGGAGAATACCACGTGGATACTTGCGAATTCGAAGGCGTGTCCCAAGTGTAAGCGGCCGATTGAGAAGAACCATGGATGTATGCACATGACGTGCACGCCACCTTGCAGACACGAGTTTTGTTGGCTTTGTCTCGGCGCATGGAAAGTTCACGGGAGCGAGACGGGTGGGTTCTTTGCGTGCAACAAGTACGCGAAGGCTAAAGGGGAAGGACTGTATGATGAAGCTGAAAGTAAGCGTGAGATGGCAAAGTGTTTGCTAGAGAGGTACACTCATTACTATGAACGATGGGCGAGTAATGAGAAGTCTAGGCAGAAAGCTTCTAAAGATTTGCAGATGTTCTTAACGGAGAAGATTATGAACCTCAGTGAGATACAGTGCGTACCAGAAACTCAGTTGAAGTTCATCACAGACGCGTGGGAACAGATCATCGAGTGCAGACGTGTGCTGAAGTGGACATATGCGTATGGGTACTATCTACTCGAATCTGAACATGAGAAGCAATGTTTTTTCGAGTATGTGCAAGGGGAGGCTGAGTCTGGTTTGGAGAGGCTACACAAATGCGTTGAGAAAGAGTCGGAGATGTTTCAGAATGCTGAAGAGCGTTTGGAACAAGAGTTTAATGCTTTCCGGGTGAAGTTAACTACTTTGACGAGCGTGACGAAGACACACTTTGAAACTCTGGTGAAAGCTTTAGAGAATGGTCTCTCTGATGTTGTTGAGTCTCAAGCGGCTTGCAGCAAAGTTAAGAAACAGTGTTTAAGACAAGGCGGGTAAAGCAATGTCTATGAACCAAACTGGAGTCTCTTCTTGTCTGAAAATATTCTCAATGTGTCTACACGTTTTTTTATGCTAAATGAAACTGGTGACTGTTTTTATGAATTTTCTTTGAGGAATATAACAAACATATTATGAATTTGTGACCAGTGAATGAGCCAACCAGAATCATAAAACAAAGCTGGGAGTCTCTTCTGATTAAAAGATCACACACGATAGATATATTCTCCATAGAGTCGAATGAAATACATATAAACTTTTGTTCTATGAATAATAGAAAATTCAAACCAACAAATAATACTCTTCACATAAACAATCCTCTCGTTTAAAACGCAAGCCACCGATCAGATTGTGCCATCAATCAAGAGCAAGAACAAGAAACTCCCATTAAGAATAAAAAACATTGATTCCCAGTAAGAATGTGGAACCAAACCTGATAACCGCAGACGAATTTTACTGCTTAAAGCCTCCTGTTTGGTACCTTTGGTTACTGAGGCTGGAGAAGAAATCATCTGAGATTTCAGGTGTTTGTTGTTGTTGTTGCTGTGCATTGTATAGTCCCGTTTTACCGAGCCCGGATCCTGCGCCCATGGACCACCCTGAGTAGTACGCAGCAGCAGATGCCTTGTTCCCATCGTCATTGCTCAGACCACCCACAACCCCCACATCAGCAAGAGAAGCTTTTTTGGCTGATTACAGGGAAGTTAAATTAATTAGTGAAATCCAAAACAGAGCTTAGAAACCAAAACCCGACCATAATTATTTGTACTGACACAAGCAACATGATATTGTAAAGTATAATGTAATTGATTAACCATCCCTATTGGATTTTCTGCATCTTATGCTATTACATAAAATTTAAGAAACTAATCTCAACCAAAACATAAAGAGGAAGCTTTGACTTACGAGCAGTTATATTGAGATCAATTAGTCCACGGCTCAGAGAATCTGCCCATATTCCAGATTTCACCTGGAAAGGATCCTTCTTTTGCGACTGTTGTGGTTTCGAGTCTGCGGAAGACAGCTGGCTTGTTGTGTTTGTTGCACTCCCATGTACAACTGGGGCCTGTGGACCTGTAGAGACTGAAGCCGAGTGAGAAGTGAAGGCACCAAAAGGATCAGATCCATCAAAATTGTCCATGGGAACTGCAGCAAATGGGTCAACAATGTTGGGAGTGGTCACAGACTCAGGTTTAGGAATCTTGGCTTCTGGGGGTGCAACTGGTTCAGTGGATGCAAACAGGTCAACCGTCGGAGGAGGTGAAGTAACTGTGACAGAAGGTTCAGACACAGAGAAGAGATCAACTTCTTTCTGTAGAAACAGCCATGCGGAAACGTATCAGTCGATGATTCAACAAAGACAAGATATTGTCAGGTGTAATGACTTAACAGAGAAATCACATGAATGAATACTAAATCAGGGAAATTTCCATTGTTAAAAGACGTATAACAGCTTAGATGAAAGAAGTCACCCACCTGTGTCTGCGACCCAAAGTCTGTTCCCTGAGCAGAGGCCGATACAAAATCTGCATCAGCAAACAAGTCCGCCTCTTGAAACTTGCCGTTGTTGTTGGTGGAAGATGTTTCAGTTGGTCCAGAATCCATGAAGTCACCAATCAGATCTGCTCCGAAAAGGTCCACTTGGTTGGCATTCACCGTGGAAGGCTCTGCAGAATTAAAAAACATGAGAGCAAGACAAGGAGATACGTTTATATGGTGTAATTTACCAAAGAAAATTTTACTCCAATCAATGATAAATAATCTGCAATTTCAGCAGTCGTTTAAAGAAACATACTCTTGCTGGAAGTTCCACGTGGATCAAAATCATCAAAATCATCATCGTTGTTTGAAGGAGCTGCAGATGCATGTATGGCACTATCGGGTGACTTTTTTCCACTGGATACATTATCATGGTCGGTACTGCACATTCGAAATTAGTTTGCTCAGCGTCAGAAACGAGCGTCCACAGAATGAGTCAATAACAGAACAAAAAAAGCATACGATCATCCTTAACTGAAAAGAAACCTTCTCAAATTGAAGATATTAATCAGCAAATCAATGGGGGTTGAGACAGAACCTGCCATAGCGTGAAAAACTTTTCTTCGAAGTGTAGCTTTGGTCTTCACTCTTAACACCTCGCCTTGACTTTTGAAAAGACTCATAGTCATCCTTGTCATCTCTGGAATCCCTATCCCTGTAGCTGTCATAATTGCTTGAACCACTTCGAAAACTACCACCAGAGGAAGCTGAAGCTGAACCAGACTTATAGGTTATTCCTGTTGATGAGAGGCCAACGTACCTAATTTGAGACAACAAAGCCGATTCAGACAACATAAAAGAAGAACAGGAAACTAGTTAATATCACTTTACATAAAAACTGACTTGTTACGATTGGCTGTTGCTTTGTCTCTAATTTCAGAGATTTTCTCCTTGTTATTCAAGAGGTTAACTATGTTCTCCGCCTTCTTTCTCACATTGATCCCCACATCTTTCCCATTCGGTTCAACATACTCAAAACTCGTGAGTGACTAAATGAAAGACAAAATCACAAACAAAGATCATGTTATGTCAGTAGAAAACCACAAGTTCCACCACAGGAAAACGACCTAAAATGTGTAAGAAAAAAGATATACTGACAGATATTTGGTAAGTATGCTCAATAATCTCATCAACTGCTCGTTCAGATCCGTTTGAAATCAGATAATCAATAACCGCAAGTGCCTTGCAGAAAAAAAAAAAAAAAAACTCAGGTTACATCACAACAATAAACTGTAATTCTTCCAAATACTGCAGGAAAACGTCAAGAAGAATCTCACCTTGTAGACATATCGCCAATCCTTTCCAGTCTCACTAAGTCTACTCCACAAAACACCCATAACCATCTGGCACTCCGAGCTAAACATAATGTAGGCAATCAATATATAAGATCAAAAACCCTTTCAAACTTGAATGTGAAGTAAAAAAAAAAGTGAATGGCTTATGGGAATTACAATTTCTTAGTGGCTTGTGCTATCTCAGCCAATGCAGTACCATGCGGACCCCAAGGCTCATTATCCGTAGCATCCAATACCTGTAGCCAGCCATATGTTAAACAAATTGATTAAGAAGACGCAAACGCTTCTCAAAACTACGATACTATCACATCGGTGTTCAAAACATCAAATCTTAAGCTTAAACTGTAATCCATTGAATGGAAACTCGAGATTTCTTAGTTCTAAAGATGGATCTAATATCAGCTATACACACTCCACCACCAAATAACAAATCTAGCTCGACTGATCAGGATTAGCTATCGATTCATGAAATCGCTACCACTAGAAAAAGTTTTCTCAATCGATACGCCTATCAAATCACGCAAGCAACATGAAGATGCTTTTCCACATATAGAGATACGAATCGAATGAGCTCTCACCTTTTGCTCCATCTCCGGAACCTTCAGAACTTTCAGATTCACCTCCCTCTTTCTGTAAACGAGAAATTAATCGAGATCAATCGGAGATATCAGCAAACGATCTACGGATTAGAATCGAAACACAATCTATTTCCATCTTTAGCGAAATCGAGGAACTCACATCTCTCGAACGGTTTGATCGAAGACCTTCATGAAATCCATTTCGAATAATCGCGATAATGATAATGAACAAAGGAACCAGATCCTGCAAAAATGAATTGGTGAGAGGAGAAGTGTAGATCTGATCAGGGATATGATGATGGCTCGTCCTTTTGTTTTTCTTTTTTTTTTATCCTTTTTCCTAAATCGATTAGTGGCGTAATTAATTTTCTTAAAGTCGTCAAATAACTCGTGGGTAACCGGACCTGGACCCGACCCGTAACCGATGGAAACTATCCGCAACTCGTGCGTATGGGCCTATGGGGGTGGGTATGGGTTAAAAAAGCCATATAATGCTGCTAGTTTTCTATTTGGGCCAGCCAGATTTGCTAGACATATCGAAGTTACACCAAGAATAAAACGCTGTGTTGTACTATTACGACATTAATTGTGCGATATTAAACTATAAGCCAAACCAGACTTTTTTTTTTTTTTTGTCAACTTTTTATTTTATTGAAAGTTTATTGGATTTTACAAAGTGGGTCAGAAACGTTACAAAGGCCCAACAAACGGAAAATACAACTCGAAATCCATTCTGGGGTCAATGAATGAGATTAGTGTCCTGCCACGTGCTTGCATCCAAGCTTCTACGAGACACCTGTAGAAACACGTGTCCTTCAAAACTGAAACGACAATCTTGGCCGTCGAGAAGTCATCGCCGCCGTGGATTCTCCAAGGTTGCTTCTTTGTTGTCTACACCTTTCTGCCGCTGAGATGGTTCTTCTTTGTATATCTCCGACACCAACTTAGAAACAGTTTTCCTGTCTTCGCCTTTCTCCGTCTTCTCCGATCTTCTTCTTCTAGCGATGAAGAGCGTGCTGCCGTCTCCGGTAGGTTATGACACAGAGACTTTTATATCGCCCCACTTAGGATTGACGATGAAAGCCAACACGATGTTATCTTCACAACGCCTAGATGATTCTTCGATGGAAAAAAAACAGAGTCAGAGATAAAGCAATTTAAAACAGAGAGAAACTGTATTATAAACCGATCAAGACCGGTTATTTTGAAATCCGATTAGTATCGGAAGTTTATTCAATCAAACGATAACCAAAGAAAAGAGCATAATAATAAAGAAGAACAGCTTTAGTTTCGTTTGAAACACAACAAAAGAATCGCTTTGCAGAGAAGAGGAAGTCAACAAAGCGAAGATACAAAACTCGATCTTTAGATCAAAAATTTATCTTACAACAAAAAAGCAAAAAGTTTTATTCTCATCCCATATGAAAGATAAGGATCGGAGAACATGGGTGAGAATTTTCTCTCTCTATAGAGAGAACATTAGGTCCCTAATTTCCTTGTATAATCTAACTTTTAGTTATAGAGAATCCAATTATTTAACAAATACATACATACGTATTCTTTTTCACAAACCAACAACAATTTTGCTTATTTGCAACACTGTTTATGTATCCAACCACCCTTTTTGTCTTCTCGGTCTTATATGTCATCAATGTTCCGCTGCACTCGAATGATAAGCTCGCCGCCTCAACTGAGACTCCCCAGATGGTTGCTGCAGATATATCTTGGTTGGATCGTTTGGGTCCACGTACCTGTACATACCACACAAATACATTAGACATTTTTAATGCTAACAAATTTTTTGGTATATAATTCAGGGCAGGGGACTTACGCATGTCTCATCATTTCATCAACAGGAGTTTGTGCGGCTTGAAGAGGATCAACACGTGGAGGAGCTGCTGCTGCTGCTTGTTGCATTTGTCTGTTGTATTGTCTAACTGATGATATGAGATTCAAGAAGAGAGGAACAAACGTCCCACAACCACCTTCCTTGAAGAGGATCTTGAAACTGTGTGTTGAATACAAAGCTCTATGCTCGTTCTCTGGTACCACCTAAGAAGTTTTATTATTACATGCCAAAAGGGATGCAAGTTAGTTAAATATATAGAGTATTTTTCCAGCATGTTGAATGTAAGTTTCCCAGTGAAGTTTGTACTTACAGGCTCCACTTGTCCAGAGATATTGTTGCAGTGGAATATTGGCTGATTGAATTTCTCGGCGTGGATGTAAAGCTACAAAACAGAGTTACATGAAGTTGCAAGAGGTATAATAAGTACACCAGACATATCATTCCAGATTTACACAAGTCAAGCTCATGTATATATGTAGCAGCATGAAGTTCCTTTAACTATATTCTTAGAAACATACTTAATGCCATGTACAAGAAGAGGAAAAAAACATGAGATTGAGACCAAATCAGTGTACCAGAGGCATGTCAAAGGCAAGAAATTTGTCAACGGGCTTGGTTGCAACAAAGACCAAACGAATATTAGACAAGTATATCACTCCCTTGGCCTTAACATGACCTCCATGTCCTCTGGATCAAACCAAACAAAAAAAACTTCAGCAAATTGTTTAAGCCTTACGGTATATATATGTCTGTAGCAGATACAAAAACATGGAAAAGAGGAGAAGGGAAGACGAACCCAGGAATCTTGTCAACTTCAAACTCAACACCATCTCTGACAAGAACAAACATCTCATTAACAAAAGGAATAGGCATCCCATTGAACATCAATTGAGGGTTAAGCGCCATAGCTGCAGCTTCTCAACTGATAAAAGCTCTGCAAAATGAGAATGATTATATATCCATAAACTCAAGTATCTTGAGCGGCTTCTAATTTCAGTTATGCAAAAAAGACATCCTCCAATTTAGAACACAGAGCTAACATGTTCATACAAAGCAACCACCTTTAAGGTTGTCTATTCAAAACCAAACCGCTCGGACAGTATAGAAACAAAAGCCTAGATTTTACAACACGAGTTTCATAAATATCAAAATCAATCAGTAGAGAGAAACATGTAATCCTTCAATTATGTGGAGAATTCAAAATTAAAACGATTCAAGTTCAAAAGAACATACCTTGATCGACTTTAAAAGTTCTGGGATGATCGGAGAAAGATAATTTGGTGAAGACGAGACGAGACGCACCGATCTGAACTTTCAGCTTTTTCGTTTGTTCCAGATGATCAAAGATGACGCGGTTAATAGCAGAAACGTGTTTATTCTATTTTTTTTTACAACTTTTAACTATTAGTCCCTCAACTTCCTTTGTCTTTCGATTTTTGCCGAGAATTAATTTACTTCCTGCAATACACCAATACTATATAGGGGCTTTCTAAGGTTATATTATAGCTGATGACTACTACTCACCACATTTGGTATCTGTTTCAAATATCTATTTTAACAAGTCTTTTCTGTTTTCTCCTTATATATAAAGTTGATTGTATGAGATGTGAAAATGTAGCTTTTAATACCAGTTACTGAATAGAAAAAATTTAACTTATTATTCATCAAACAAGAAGCAAGGACAAAAGAGCTCAGTACTCAAAACATATCATAATGTAGAACAAGTAGAAAACAAACAAACAAACAAACAACAATAACACTTATACAAAGCCTCTCAAGAACTATAAATGTTGTGAACAGGAGAAGAATCTGCAGGTTTCTTTAACAAAACTTCTTAACGGTACTTTCTGTAGACAGGACTGTACATGCAGCTCTCTGCAAACTTCACCAGATCTTTTGGACGTGGCAGGTTCGATGCCAATCCTATACACCACAAACACATACATATCATCAGGCCCAGTTCTCTTATATAAAGTCAAAGAACTTGGGATAAGAGTTAAAAAGACAGTTTCACTAACAAAGAAAATAATACTAACCGAGCTCATAGGTTTTGGCAGCGACACTGGCTGCAATGTTAGCAGAGATCTGTCTGATGTTTGTGAATGGCGGGTAGATCAGACCGTTAGCAAAATTCTCCTCTGTGACTTGAGCGGCCAATGCTTCAGCTGTTAATATAACAAAGAGATGTTAGTAAGTGTACTCATATCAATCAAGAGTTCACAAGTTCTACACATCTTTGGTCTAGTGCAGCAGAATACGTTAAAGGAAGTGATTTGTTACTTACAGGCTGCAAGGAGCATGTCATCACGGACACGAATTGCGCCAGACATGATCAAACCAAGACCCAGACCAGGGAAAATGTAACAGTTGTTTGCCTGTGAAGTGAAGTATGGTTATGACATGCGTTTCAGGTTGTCACAGAAAATACAAACTGGTTAGAGAGAAAGCACACAAACCTGGCCAGGGAAGTAAGTTTTGCCATCGTACTCAACAGGATCAAATGGGCTTCCACTACCAAATATTGCACGACCCTAAAGTAAACAATACTTTGTTATAATCAAGACATGAATCACATTCAGATGTCATATGAGAGGAGAGTGTACCTTGGTCCATGTGTAAGCCTGTTCTGCGGTACACTCAGCTTGAGAAGTTGGGTTTGAGAGAGCAAGAATCAACGGTTTCTATAAGCCAACACCAATACAAGCATTAGAACAATGACAATAATACCTTGTTTTTAGAGAAAGCAGAGAGGAAGAACAAGAACAAACCTCGTTGTTGGTAGCCATGGCCTCAACAACTTCTTGTGTGAATGTTTGACCCACACCAGAGGTTCCAATGAGAACTGTTGGCTTGATTGCCTGTTTCACAAAGTTTCAACAAAAAGTGAATACAAGAACTTAAATAATAAGTAACATCGAGAGATTTAAAGATGAGTTCATCACGTACATTCACAGCACCAATGAGGTCCTTGACATGTTCATGCTCATGCGCCCATGGCTGCTTGAAGTGTTGAAGCGATTCTTTGCGTGAACTAACGATCAGTCCCTGCAAAAAAAGTTCAAAACAAGAACATAAGTAATCAAGAAAGGTTTAGCTACAGAGAATGAAACTGATGTTCGTGGTTGTCAACAATACCTTGGAGTCCACGAGCCAAATCTTCTTACGGGTCTCATCAATGGGAGCTCCAGTCTACATAACAACGGGTATATGATCAATCACTTATTCTTAGCTCAAAAACAGAGAAAATGTAAGAAACTTTCACAAGATTTACTTACTTCTTTAGAGATCTTAAGAGCAATTAGCTCAGCAATACCAGTTCCAGCCTCTCCGGCACCCAAGAACAAGAAGGTATGGTCAGAAAGGCTTTTACCAAGCACCTTCTGAGCAGCAATAAGACCAGCAAGCACCACAGATGCAGTACCCTGCGATTAAGCAAAGACCAAACAAGTTCTTGATAGCATTAGCTCTCTAACACTTCACCCAAAATGTAAGAAAGATATCAATCTTACCTGGATATCGTCATTGAAGACAAGATGACTCGTGCTGTATTTAGATAGAAGGTCAAATGCATTGTGATTTGCAAAATCTTCAAACTGAAAAGAACAATATGTATGATGTTATAACAGGACATCAACAATTCTAACAAAAAAAAATCATATTTATTACCAGAACTGATCCTAAAGCTCACCTGTACCAACACTTTCTCTCCATAGTTCTGCTTCACAGCACACATGAACTCGTGTAGAAACTCTGCATATTCCTGGCCAGTTGCTCTTCGCTGTTTAAGGCCAATGTAGAACTCATCATTCAGCAACTTCTCATTGTTTGTACCCACATCAATGGTGATTGGAAGACACTGCATTTAAAACAAGGTTTTGCGTTTAAGATTACACATATCTAGAATAGGCACAAAATGTAGCAGCTTGTGTTTCAGTGCTTACAGCTGATGGACGGATTCCTCCCAAGGCTGTGTAAAGAGAAAGCTTCCCCACTGGAATACCCATTCCTTGGCAACCAAGATCTCCCAGACCGAGAATGCGCTCACCATCAGTAACAACAATAACTTGAATCCCTCTCTGAGGCCAGTTCTTCAACACTTCAAGAATCTTTCCTCTACAGAACGTTCATACATTCACATTAGTATCTCCAAGGAAACAGACCTTGTAAAGAGAAGGAGAGTTCAATGAAAACACATACTTCTCATTCAAGCTGATGTAGAGACCCTGAGGCTTCCTGAAAATGCTACCATACTTCTGGCAAGCCTCACCAACTGTAGGTGTGTACACAACGGGAAGCAACTCCTCGACGTTATCAATCAAAAGCTTATAGAACAACCTCTCGTTCCTTTCCTGAAAGATTCAGATACATGAGCTACAAATCTTTTGGACACATATTCTCTACTAATACTACTAAACATGAGGGAACAATCAAATCACCTGAAGATCCATGAGAGCCATGTAACGCTGTAGAGGAACAGTGTACTGGCGCAGATTATGCATCAGCTTCCTCTCCTAATCAAAACAACAAAACCACAAGTTAACACACAAACAAATCCACAATGAAAGGCAAATCTCTCAAATAGTTTTTTTTTTGGTGTTTTTATCATAAAAATAGATAAAAAGAAAAAAAGAATAATCGAAATAAACTTTTTATTTTGAATTTTTTTTCAAACCCCTAACTTTAAGATCTAAATTAGTTAATGGGATATAAATGTATATTTACACTATTTAATAAAATCTAGTATATTTTGATCATTTTCTCCTTGAAAACTATTTATAAAAGACTATCATATAAGAAAATTTAGTATATTTGTGACAGACTATCATTTTCTCCTTGAAAATTATTTTGGTCGTAAACTATTAGTGAAGACTTTCATATAGTATTTTTCTACAAAAAAAATGATAAAGGTTTATATAATTTTTTTATATATGTTTGAAATCTTATATATATATATATATATATATATGTATATTTTTCCTAGAACTTTGGAGGTCATATGCCAAATGATTCAGCCGGCCTATGCTCAGGACCGGCCCTGTTTAAATTTCAAGAAAATCACCTGAACTTCCTGGCTTAGGACAACAGGAGGAAGAAGACCAGTTAAGTAATGAGCATCTCTCTCTTCATCAGTGAAAGCAAGTCCCTTGTTGTATCTCGGGTCACGCATCAACGAGTATCCACTGGAACACACACAGTTTCATTTACCAGTTAAGTTTTATAAAAATCTATTTCTTAAGATTAATAATAAGTTATTTTTGCAAAAAAAAATGTATATGTATAATAAGGTCGTTACCTGGCGACAGAGGAAACCCAAGGAGTGACGAGCTGATCCAAGGTAGCTAAATCCTCACCGTACACGTCGGAGATCCCACCTCCTAAGCCGGATCTGTTGTCGGAAACGACGTCGCAGGGCACTTCAGCTGGAGTACTTCCCATGTCTATCTCTCTTTCTTACGAGCTAACACAACGAGTCTGAAAAGCTTTGATGAAATTATTGATTGAATGATATTGTTTAATGGATGATGAAACTAAGAAGAGGAGGATGGTGTGGTTATATAGGCCTGAGGAAGATGATCATTTTGTAATAAGAGAAAATGAAAAGTCGTTAAGATTGTCAAAATGAGAAGAACGTGGACGGAGCATTCTCCCCTCTGGGTAGGTCCCTCTCTTCTTCCATTACCTTTTTTTTTTC
Source organism: Moricandia arvensis (assembly GCA_905132765.1). NCBI lineage: Eukaryota > Viridiplantae > Streptophyta > Magnoliopsida > Brassicales > Brassicaceae > Moricandia > Moricandia arvensis. Next base: position 72,074 of record CAJHQP010001410.1, on the reverse strand, counting down.
CTTTTTTTCTTTTCTTTTTAAAAACAACTTATTGTAATATTTTTTTTTTAAAAAAAATACCCTAGAATATATTCTGAAAACAGTTTTATATAAAATAGTCTTTAGTAAAAAAATGAATAAAACAAATTTTATTAGAAAATGTAAATATACATTTATACAATTAGAATTAACTAATCTAGTAGACTTAACTTAGGTTTACAGTTATGAAATCAAGTTTTGGGAAGATTTAAAATTTAATAAACAATAGATTTTAAATTTTTTTAAAAAAATATTATTGTGGTTATTTTCATTTCTTAAAACCTATTTCGGTACTATTTACCTCTTAAAAATGTTATTTTTAAAAATATCTCTTTAATAAAAGTAAAAATAAAAAATAATATAATAAAATTGGTAAACTTGAAATTTTTCCGTGATAGTTTAAAAGAAATGATAATAATTGTTCGCACTAACAAACGGAAAGAAACATTATTGTATTATTGTACTTGAGGTCGAGGTCAAATGATCAAATTTGGCAGCCGTATCAGACCCATCTTCATTGATTGGAATCATATTAGTTAATTTCTTGTTTCTTTTGCTTGCAAACTTGTGAACAATTCATTTGACATGTACGAAAGCAATGTGTTTTCCAATCATCAAAACCGTAGCTGCTCTTATGTTCTTGTTGTCACTCTCTGACTTTTCAGTTTTGACCAATATATTTGTTCAGTCCAAACTTATTTTCTTGTGTTTATACAAAGAAAGTAAACTAGTATGTGCCATTCACGCGTTTATAGTCCATAAAAGCTCATTTTCTAGAACATATTACAAGGGATTGAATCCTCCGACTCCAAATATGTGACTTTTTTTCACCAACTCCTACGTTTTCAAGTTTCACCTTTTATTTCATTTGCTGACCTTTTTAATAATAGAGACCATCTCATTTCACTACTTCATAATATATTTGATATTTTATACAAAGATTGAAGATCAAACTATCACAAAATAAAGGGTCAAATTAATCGGATACAACTGTAAAATTACATCAAAAATATGCAATTATATCCAACCATCTTATTCAATATGCCTACGTAATTTATTTTATTACATGAAATACTACAAACTGATTATCATTTTAAAAAAATACATTCAATCAAAAATATTCTAATAATTAGATTTATGATTTAATGATTATTCATTAGATTTTAGTATTTAGAGGATGGACGGAATTGAATTTATAATATTTTATAAATAGTTTTTAAATATTTATAAATGATTTAGAAATATTATTTTTGTTTTTTATCACAAATTTCATGATTTTTTAAAATAACCATTATTTAAAGGTAAATTTTTAAAACATAGTATTAAATTTATGGTAAAATTAAAATTTCTTCTATCTAAATAGATGATGGTTATCGTTTGATAAGCACTACAAGCAAAGAATAAAAAAAAACTTACTGAGAACGAAAGGTACTAAAAGCTCAGAAGTTTTCATTAAAACATTAATCAAGTTAATGAATTTTAGCATAATCTTTGAACATTTATAAATGATTTAGAAATGTTATTTTAGTTTCTTATCACGAATTTCATGAAATTTTTGAAAATAACCATTATTTAAAGGTAAATTTGAAAAAAAAGTATTAAATTTGTAGTAAAATCAGAATTTTTTCAATCTAAATAGATGATGGTTTTTGCTTGATAAGCACTACAAGCAAAGAATTAAAAAAAACCTTACTGAAAACGAAAGGTACTAAAAACTCAGAAGCTTTCATTAATATTAATCAAGTTAATGAATTTTAGCATAATTTTTAAACATTTATAAATGATTTAGAATTGTTATTTTAGTTTTTTTTATCACGAATTTCATGAAAATTTTGAAAATAACCATTATTTAAAGGTAAATTTGGAAAAAATAGTATTAAATTTGTAGTAATATCAAAATTTTCTCTATCTAAATAGATGATGGTTTTTGCTTGATAAACACAACAAGCAAAGAATAAAAAAAAACTTACTGAAAATAAAAGTTACTAAAAACTCAGAAGTTTTCATTAAAACATTAATCAAGTTAATGAATTTTAGCATAATCTTTAAATATTTATAAATGAATTAGAATTGTTATTTTAATTTTTTTATCACAAATTTCATGAAATTTTTGAAAAAACCATTATTTAAAGGCAAATTTGGAAAAATAATATTAAATTTGTGGTAAAAATAGAATTTCCTTTATCTAAGATTCTAAATAGATGATGGTCTTTGTTTGATAGCACTACAAGCAAAGAATAAAAAAACCTTGCTAGAAACAAAAGGTACTAAAAACTCAGAAGTTTTCATTAACATTAATCAAGTTAATGAATTTTAGCATAATCTTCTTACACAAACAGTATCTATCGTTTCCTCAGGCGAGCCTCACTAAAAAAATGCCCATTATAAGAAGGTAGACAAAAACAAATGCAAGAGACCAACATGTTTGCCTCTTATAGCCCCCAAGGTGTGCTGATGTGGTCAAACTGCTCTTTCACGAGAAGCCATCTACATATTCTCTGGCTATGACCCGTTGATGTAGTCAAGCAGAAGCCTATCGAGCTCAAAATGTTGACACAGAAGTTTCTGCAGCATCAACAATAAGACCATAAAGAGAAGTAATGCAACCAATGAAATCTACTTATGTAAAGAAGTATGTAACCTTGGTTACGGGTAAAGAAGGTGCAGCATCAACATAAAAGTCTGGGAACCTAGAAACTTCTACACCCTTTTCAAACAATATGTATGTGGGAAGCTGAGACATTCCACCTATATATATGTTACACAACACAGCACATTAGTTCCTTAGGCTCAGTGTGTTTTTTTTGAGTTCGTGAAGGACTATTACCGGCAAGAGATATCCCAAACTTTGCTGCAGCATTAGGGAAAAGTCCAAGATCAATGGTTCCAAAAGACAAAAGATTATTCGAGTACCTGAAGAATTGAACAAGTGTGAGTGTGTCTCATAAGAGATGAAGAGTGAAATGTGAGATGGTGTTTTTCTAACACAAAGCTTACGTGATGGAGAGCTCGGGAAAGCAGCGGCTTGAACGAACACACTTTGATGAACTACATGCATAGAACTCTATCTGCAAAAGGTGTGAAAAGTCTTAGTACAGTATCCTTCTGAGCCAAATTTTACAATGTCATACTCCTTCCGTTCCGAAAGAAAGATTTTTAGAGTATTCATGCATATTTACTGTTTACTATATATTTTCCAATAACTATCAACCAATAACATTTAACCAATCCAAATACTTTCAATCAATGTTTTTAAAAGTATACAACTTATCAAAATTAACTACTGAGAGTACTTTAAAATTCTAGAAAATCTTTCTTTAGGGAGTATATGGTTTAACTGATTAAGATGCTGCAGATAAGTTTCGTTTCTTTAGAGGCAAAACTTAAAGTGATGACCATAAAGGGAGACTACAACATATAATGGAAGCTATCTGCAAGCTCTATGGAAAAACATTAAGTTACCTAAAAACTAATCAGTGGTTACCTAAAAACATTATGTTATCTACAATCACAACCTCATGGGAAAGAGCAACAACAACTATCTAGTAGAAGAAGATAAAGCACAGTTACCACGTACCAACCAGTACTTAGTTGTAGTCCCATCTGATAACAAATCCTCCAACTGCATAGGTGTTAGCTTCTTCGCAGTCCCTGCAAACATTTAACCAAATGCAACTTCAGACTCCAAAAAAAAAATCACAGAAAGCAAAGAACTTGAGAGATCTTCACCATACCTAACTTACTAAACGCTGGCTGTTGAGCTAACAGATATACAACTGCAAAAACGAAACATTCAGATCAAAACTCAATTAAAAAGTTTTTAATATTGTTAACTATGAAACAACAAAGACACACCTGAAAACATGACACAGAACCAGACCGCAACTCGATAATCCATAACCAATGTAACCGCAATGAGAAAGATCTGTTACAAAGACACTATGTATCAACCAGGTTTCCACATAGATCGAAATTGTTGAATAATGCCTTGAATCTATTGGGCTTTACTGTTTATCTATTCTGTTAATCTGCTTCTTCTCACATCCATCACAACAGGAATCATAAAAGCCATAAGATGTTATTATTACCTTAGCATAGAGCAAGCTATCTGCAACGAAAGCTTCCCATGTTTCCTCCCTAACCATCTAATCAAACACAATTGATAAAGTCTGAGACTTTTAATCGAATTGGATCAGTGTGAAGAGGAAAGTTCAAACCTTTATAGCTGAGAACATGAGGAATGCTAGAAAGGCTTGGACTTCTCTGTCGAAGAGACGGTGAGAAGTGAAGGGCGCGACGGAGGTGCGGATCGGAAGGTAGGAGAAGAAGGCCATGAAATGGAGGAAGTAGTAGGGATCTGATACGATCTGGCTCATTGTTTCGATTACTCCTTCACGCTTCTTCTCCATCTTTTCTGTTTTTGCGCTCGGTCCAAGGGATCGTGAAGAGCTCTGCGAGTTAGCTGAGTCTGAGAAGAACAGGATGGTTTGAGAACGTAGTAGACGTCACGTCGTTTTACATGGTGAGAAACGGCAAGGCTTTTAATAACAAGAAGTTGGGTATCTCGTGTGTTGGTTTCATTTGTCATACTGCATATCAATTGCCTCAACCTCTAAGATTCAAACAAATACAAAATATATGTGCACATTCACTCTCATTTTGAAAAGGATCAAAAATTTGAATAACAACTACACTCTTATAAATGAAGTTGCTTGATACAATAATTTTTTAATCTTTGATGTTTTGAAGAGTACACATTCCAATTAAAATTGTTGACTTAATTGGATGAAACGAAAAAGAGAGTGTGTTCATCAACCACACACATAGAAACTGATCTTAGTGACTGAATTAGACCAGCAAAGCAACAAAAAAAAAAACTGTGGGGAATCACAATATCAAAGGAACCCATTTTCTTCGAGTCTGGCCTCTTATTATCGAGGCACGCTCAAGCCAAGCTCTGCAAGGAGCAAGAGAGATAGATTAGCACATTGGCCCATTAATTGTTCAAAAAGTTCAATCCATACATCATCAAAAACATAATTGCTAAAAGCTGTTTTCAATCTATACTACAAAGAAGAGAAACAAGAAGAAAAAACATCACCAATATTGCATATATATCATCTTCACGCCAATACAAGAATCTTTTGCCAAAAACAATTCTTTGATTATGTGACCATTGACCAAAGAACTCAAGTCTCTGCAATCACACTAATAGTTCAACAAAAAGGACTAGTCTAGTACACTAAATGGATACTCTGAAAACCGCAATAGATCATAATACTTTGAACTCAGTGTCAATAACCAGCTCTGCAGAGACAGGAATCAAGATGCAAAGAACTATAATCCAACTAAAGCAATCTCCAAAGGCATTCAACTGAGACTAGGCAACATGCCAACATGTAAACTCGAACAAGAAAAAAAAGAGTTGCTTACAGATAAACTAAACACAAAAGAAGATTAGGGAGAATATCAAACTCCTGGATTCGCACTGCAGATCATACCCTGAGACAACGACCTTGAGTTCCTCGAATCAATACCCAGGCATGACGTCAGCCTAGCTGACGCCACCGCACTGTACAATGGAAGCAGCGATTGAAGAGACCCCAGCTGAGCAATCGGCCTGTCAAAAAGTCAAAACACACAAACGAATCCCTTAGAAAAATGCAAACTTGAAGTAAACCCATGAATCACAGAGCTACAAGAACACTATATCACAGCTCAAAATTTGAAAATGAGAAAAAAAAAATAGTTGACCTTGCGAGTCCAGGGGAAGGAGGGACGCCGAGAAATGGTGAAGCTGATTTGGGTCGGAGAGAGGGTTTGTTCATTGCGGATCTGAACATTGAAAAGGCTGGTTTTGACAAAGATCGACATCGAGAAGCCATTTTTGCTGATAATGAAGCGATGGTGAAGCAGGAGGAAGTTGAGTTTGGTTTCTAGGTTAAGTGTGAGCGAGCAAGAAGACGGGTTTTCACGAGGTTTAACGAAACGACGTCGTTTCTAAACAAGAGAAAAGAATGGCAAACTGTGCAACACTACTTACAGAAAACCACGCGACGTCTAATTAAGTTTTCTTCGAGTCAGATGAATCGATTTTCTGAACACTTTTATCAATCTGTGCATGATCTATATGGAAAAGAATAAAGTTTCTGATCCTTGAATTTCGCTAGCATCTGACCATTTATGCTCTGAAGAATATGAATTAGGTTTATGTCCTTGAAATCTTCATATAGTTTCCAGAACACATCAATCTTCGACACAAATGTTGGTCAGTCCATCAGATTTTCAGTCATGTTCACTAGGCTCCAGCAGTTCGTTACGAAATTGATTGAAATTATCCTCATATTTCTCATGCATTAAATTGTCTAAAGTAAATATTTTATTTCAATATGTAAAGCTGAGATTTGTTTGTCCCACGTCCGTAACATGAAAGATTCAATATTCATTTGATCGTTAATACTTCACCTTATATCACTAACACTACCACCAGCAATACGTGAAACATCAACTTGATAGGTGGAGATTTGAGATATCCAAAAAAATATTGTCTCAGCCTGTGTAATTGAAGGGTTTTCATGATTCTCATTAGCTTTTTTTTTTCTTTTCGTTTAGTCTTTTTCTAATATCTTGCCTCAAGAGATACAAATTAGCAATTAGAGAGATGACTTTCTCATTAAATAGTTTGAATAAATCAATTAATAGTATAGAACTTTGCCTTGTCTAGTGCGGTTTTTGATATCTACTACAAGTCGCCGTTATTCCATACGTGTCTCACCGTTTCATACAAGGAATCTCCTACATGACGCGTTCATCCACCCATGAACTGGTACCCTCTCTTTTTTTTTTTTTTGAAAATGGAAGCATAAAAAATTTACGAAAAAAAAGTTCCAAGAAATCACGAAAAGGGTTAATATTGGAACTAGGGTTACGATGTGTATAATGGTTAGTTGTGGCTACCTTTCTAGTATTGTTTTAAAAGTTTTATCAAATTAAGATTTTTCTTAGGATTATCGAACTGTTTTGTTAAATGTGATACTCCTATATATAGAATATCTTACATCCATATATTATTTTGTTGAATTCTATTTATAGGAAAATGAGATGGAAGAAGAAGCAGCGACATGTCCAATATGTCTAGACGATATAGACGTCATTAGAAACGTAAATGGTGAACGTGTTTTTTTTTTTTTTTTTTTGATAACTCTTGGTATCTGGATAACCACATTCTCAACTATCCCTCGAAAGGGGTCCAGCGCCCCAACGGAAGGGATGTTAAATTCGTTGTGGCCAAGGCTCGAATCCGGATGGCGGACAGTACAGTCAGGCCCGGCTTAAAGTTTGCAAGGGCCCTGTGCTGTAAATTTTTTTGTTTAAAATAATGATATCAGTGATTTGTAGAAATGAATGGGCTTCATAATTTAACTGTAAAATGTAAAAGCACGTGTTTGACAAAAGAATAAGAAGTGTATATATGTTGGATAATAACATTTTTCAAAAGAAATTGAGGCCTTTTTCTAGCTTACAGAAATAATTTAGGGCCCTAAACCTTAAAGAAATTTATGAAAAATAATTAAGGACCCTGTGCTTTTGCACTCCTAGCACAGGTATAGAGCCGGGTCTGAGTACAGTTGTACCTCCTTTACCACCAAGCTACGAACGCTTGGTTAACGGTGAACGTGTTGGATGCAAGGAGAGAGAAAGAGCGGTGGTGAAGTGTAGAGTTTGCAAGAACAAAGTGCATGAAGAATGCATGCTGAAGTGGAGGATGAGTCGGGCACGTCGGCGGCCGGCGATCTGTGTGGTTTGCCGTTCACGGTGGCGAGGAAATAAGTCTAGCAAAAGTCCTAATGTTGTTGGCAATAACGAGAACAATAGTAATTGTTACTTGAATCTTGCTTGATGAGGAGTATGATGGGGTTGGCACAAATCAACGGACATGTTGAGGAAGTTGAAAGTTTTGAGGAAAAATTTCAATTCACCCACAAGTTTAATATATTTTTTAAATTTATCATTAATTAATATTTATTTTCACAAATATTTTGAAATTTGTGATAAAATAACATTAAATTATTTAAAAAAAATATTTATATAATATTTATAAATACAACTTTAACTCTTTAAAATTAAACTTTAAACAATTTATCCTATTAAAAGTGAAGTACAAATTTAAAATAACCCTGATTTTTTTCTCTTATTTACGGAAGAATGCCATTGGCAATAAAACACTGTCGTTTCTCTTATTAATTACATTACGCATGCCACTTTAATAAACACAGTCGTTTTGACATAACCAGTTTAATTGATTTGACATGCTTAACCAGAATTGACCATCGGTTTCGTGATACTATTTTTTCTTTTTTGAAGGAAAAGTGCTATTGTTACCTGCCAATGCCAGAAGATACAATGTTTATTTGACTATGTTATAAACAGTAAAGCACACACCATTTATCATTGTATCTGAACTGTTAATAATCTATGTACTGTTTTTGGTTATACACGATTTATATGGTTGTGTTTATTCAGTGATTGTTTGGAACAATCATAGATTATATGTGATTGATTATATCCATGATTTTGATGCACAATTATAAAAAAAATATAAAACTAATTCAAATATTTGGATGCACAATCATGAATTTTTTTTTTAAATATTTTCATAAAGTCATAACATTCCAAAAACGTTTCTACTTTCTACTCAATTATCATAATTATTACTCTAAATTCTAGCAACTAACACAACCAACCAAATAGTCTTCCAAATCAACACAATCACGTATGGCTAACCACCAAAACGAATATTCTTTAATTTTTGAAATAAAAGCATTTCCTATGTTTTTTCTCATTAATCATAACCATTACCATATCAGTTGCAACTAACACAGTCAAACAAATCTATTCATAAACTTGATATTCACGCGCCCATAATTAAACAAATCTAGACGACTATAACTTAAAAAAACACCCAAACTAAATTGAGATAGTTTACCTTAAATAACGTGGTAGAAACCGGAATGAACCATAATTAACGTGATTCCTCCAAGCTAATACCTTGGTTTGTGTTGCTCTATAACTTAATATGTACCCAGTTATTTTAAACTATCTGAATAACTATCTATATTATTAAAACTGAATTATATTTGGGAATTGTTTGAAAACATAAATACCAATATAAATGAAATTTATTTGGAAACATAAATAGTAAAATAACTTTCTTTCAACAAGTTATTACATTAAGTGTTTTTCATTTTTCATTTAGTTTATTAATTTTATTAATTATATTACCTTAACAATACATCACATTATTAACCATAATAATGGTGTAGATTTTTTTTATTAGTTAATCAACAATAACTTAGTTATTGTGCTAATTATAAAAATAATAAAATAACTAAATTTTGTATATGACTAAAAGTTCGGTTTAGTTTGTTTTACTAAAACTTTTTTTATTTTAGTGTCAATGAAAAATTATGAAACCAAACACATAATTCATCGACATATTTGTATGAATAATATAATAATTTAAATCAAATTAATAATAATATATTACATTTATTGTTAGTTAATTTTTCACTCCTGATAACTATTTTATTAAATAACTTTTTTTTATTTCACTTAATTAGCCAAACACATAGAAATAGTCATTCACATTAGTTTACAGAATTAATCAGGTATGAACATTTGGTACCCATTCATGTACGGATTGTTTCTATTGGGTATCATTTTTTTAGGGTTTTGAAATTAGACGTCACTTGGATATTATAATTTATGTGTGGATTTCGAGTTGGGTACTCTCGGATCTGAATGAGTGCGATTCTAATGCATAGTATCCTAAAATATCCAAATAACCAATGTATTTGAAACATATTCGGATATTTGTATTAAAAAATAACCATATTACATGACTCGGTCCGGGGTTTTTGAATATAATTAGTTATATAGTGACACATTTAAAATATATAATATTAATTATGAAAAACAAATATCAACATATAAAAACGTAAGAACTCATATCCGCGCGGCGCGCAGGTCAAACTCTAGTAATCATTAAAGTTTAAACCCAAGCGTTTCTTGATTGATAGTATTTTTTAAAAAGTGATATTTAACTTGTGGTATTTTTAACAGTTTCTCAAGTTTTAGTTGTTATTTGATTTTCAACAACATTTTGAAACATATATACATTCAAGTTTCGAAGAAAGTGAAACGCAAGATCGTAGTTACATGTTAATTTGATTCAGGTGTGGTGTTGGTCGGTAATTAGCCGTAGTAGTGTTACTTCGATTTATTTAGAACACTAACATTACAAGGTTTTAAAACTTTAATGAGTTTCTCAAACTTTAATACAATAAATAATAAATAAAAAACATTGAATTCTCAAATTTGAAAAACTCAACCAATAATTTCTCAGTTATAAACTTATAATAATTGTGTTCTCTTTATGTTTAGAAAAAAATAATTAATATATAAGAATACATTCATTGAAATTAGTTTAAGAAGATTATAAAATATTAAACAAATAATATAATAATATAAGAGTATATCAAATTTATGAAAAAAAAACTTGTAAAAGTATACTTTGAGATGTAGAACTGTTCTTAGATTTACATACTTTTTAGTGGATAATTTATGAAAAAAAACTTGTAAAAGTATACTTTGAGATGTAGAACTGTTCTTAGATTTACATACTTTTTAGTGGATTTATTTCTTTTCTAATTATCCACAGAAAAAAATCTTCAATGAAATAAAAGTGACTTTAAAGATAGAATAAAATTCCAATTAAATAAGAACTTGCAAATGGAGATAATATCATAATATCCGATGGCGCGTGATAAATTATTAACTCTTCATGTAAATTTAAAATTACCGTTAAAACGGAACAGCAGAACCGTTCATGTTTAACTTTTTCAAGTTTTACCATTTCATTACATAACTACGAAAGCGGCAAGACTTTGTCCGATGAAGATCTCCTCTCTTTTCTAGGAATCGTTATCGAGCAGAAAAAAGTAGTTGAGCTGAATTTCAGGAACCTTTTTATGGCGACACAGACGAGACCAAGCTCGGTTAAGAGCGAGCCACGCGATGGATCTTCTTCTCTTGCTTCCAGAGTCAAGATCGATCCTTCTTTTAAGGACAAGAAGAAGATCGTGAGCACAAGCAAACCGATCATGTCGGATACCAAACCCAGATCCTCTGTTTCTAACGTCACGGTCAAATCTGAGGTATCAATCTCAAAGATCTTTTAATAAATTTAGATGTAAGTTTAGGGAAAGTTTTCTTGTTAACTTGGATCCATTATAGATAGAACTTTTCGATAGGTATGAAACTGAAACTGGGTTGATGATAGATCCCTCTGAATTATGTCGAAAAGTCTACATCGTGACGTGATTTTAGATATGGTTTTCCGATAGATCATGTTCTCGGCACAACCAGATGAAACATTCGATTTAGTTTTAAATTGTTTAGAACTATTATATATATAGATCGTATGGCTCTTAAATTGTCAAAAATAATAATAAATTAACCTAAAATGTTTATAGCTCCATAAATTTCAGATCCGACCATCTTGTAATATATTTTCTGTAAAACTTTTGTGAAGGCGAAGCCCAAGAACCCTGTAAGTTCGGTGAAATCTACAGCAACAACATCTGCAACAGCGAGCTCGGTGAAAGGTAAAGCCAAAAGAGAGAAGAAGGTTTATTCATTAGCCGGACAAAAATATGATCCTCCTGAAGAGGTTGGTACATCTTTAAAGATTTGATCTATTGAGTCTCTTTGTAATCATGTTCTTGATTCTTGGTTTCTCTATGTTTTGCGTTTGCAGAGAGAGCCCTTGAGGATATTCTATGAATCATTATCTAAACAAATACCAGGAAGCGAAATGGCTGAGTTCTGGTAATACAAAAAAAATCTAGTGAATGATGAACTTAGTGCAGTGTTCTTGGCTCATTTTAGCATAAAAATTGAATGTTTTCTTGCTATGTATGTGTTGGAACAGGCTAATGGAACATGGAATGTTGTCTCCGGAGAAAGCGAAGAGAGCTCATGAGAAAAAGCTAAGAAAGATGAAGCAAATCCGAATGGGAACACCGGTTAAACCGACACCATCATATTCTAGCAAACCGGAGAGTTCTCAAAGACCATCTGCGTCCAAGAACAACGGTTCAGATGCTAGAAAGAAGAAAAAAGTTGTTGATGATAATGATGATGATGATGATTTCATCCTAAGCCCCAAGAGAAGGAAAGTGTAAACTATACAAATATAAATGACTCAAACATATCCAATAGTGGATGAGATCAAAAGAATCTTTAGTTATTTCTTAGTGTTCATCGAATAAGTGACGAAAGATTTGTTCATGCAAGAATCCTCAGAATGTTGTTTGTGTAGAAGCAAAGAAACATGAGTTACAGCTTTAGTAAATTCCTAACCTAACACTTACGAAAGATGATGCTAACTTTGATTACAATCTTTTGTATTTGTGTGTAACATGTGAAGAAACACCGAACAAGACCACATACTATATAACAAACAACTCAAAGAAATATATAAAATTATATGGTCTTAAAGCCATATTATTGCAATATATTACTTGAGAAGAGTAATTAAAAACAACTGTAATGTAATTCATCCACACACTAATATTCTTAGAACAAAGTCCTCTTTGTCCCACGTAAGGTATAGAACTATAGTTCAAAAGAACTAGTCTCCAAGTCACAGTCTATAATGTACAAACCCTAAAATATGAATCCATATATAGCACGTCTACAATGCCTCAACTTAAACTCGTAGTATCTCCCCATCAAAATTTTCAAACAAATAAGATTATACACAATGCAATTTCGAAGCATGTACTTTTAAACATTTTCTTAAACAGCTATACATATTTTTGCTATATATCCCTCTTAGACGACCTAAAAGAACTTCATTTACACGGTCAAAATTATTATCTACCAATTAAATTCAGAACCTTTTTACCTACAAACAACTCGTTTGGAAGTTACTTATCAATGACAATGTGTGGTTGAGCTAGGCAATCGCATGTGACAAACAAGAAGCAGGACTGAAGCTGTGATAGTCAGACACTCAATATCTTCACTATATATCATTGAATATCTTTTATAAAGTCTTTTCAAATCATTTTTATAACTGATACAAAATTTTGTTAACATCATTATATATAAAATAAATGATTTTAAATACTTTTGTAGAGCATAAACAACATATCTTTTTTTTTGAAATGGAAATGGGATAGGTTAGTAAATGGGTGTGTTTTGAATGAGACTAAGATTAAAATAGATTTGAAAATGTTTTCCAAAATTTATCATGCTTATACATTCCTCCCATAATTAAACTCGTGGAATTAATGAGTCCAAACACCAACCATTTGTGTGTTTCGGTGACCACATACACTGTAAGTTTGTAAAGCAAAAACATGTTAATTTAGAATAAACGTCCACGTACATTGTAAGTCTGTAAAGCAAAAACGTTTTAGTTAAGGATGTATTTAATATAGTATCTAAAAAGATTTGTAATGATTTAATTTTAATGTTTTTCAATGCTTTTAGTGAGTTGTGTAAACATAGGATTAAATCCCTAAAAAAATAAGAAAATTGTACAACAACGTGATTAGTACACAAAATCTAACAAACATAGGATCTTTTCCTCGAAGTCGTAGTAGCTGAACTCTGACCCTCTAACTTCTGTTTATTGTTTTTTGATCTCATGAGGCAAGAAAATGTCTCTTTCCTGTATCAAAAGAAGATGATGATGAAGACAATGTCATTTTCCAAAAGGTTTATTTTGGAACCTTTTTAAATATTTTGACTTTATAGTCTGTACGCCTGATAATACCATTTTTGGTATACATTGAAGTTTGGTCTGCCTAAACAATCACATAAAATTCACCCATAAATAAATAAACACACGTATAATGTTTTCTGTCCTTGTTATCTATCATTTTACTAACTATTCATAAACCTATTGTTAATTATTTTTTTGTCCCCTGAGTAAGCCTACAAATATGTATTAATCTTATAGTTAGTAATGTGTATATATATGATCAGTTTTGACCAATATATATATATATGATCAGTTTTGACCAATATATATATATATATATATATGTGATCAGTATAATATGAATACATATATTATCGTGTTGAAACGAGAGGCGACGGAACACACGCCAGCTAGCATCGTTTATTGCAAGTAGTGATGTGTGTTTCACAAGAACCCGTCCTTATAGGTACGCAAATACGGCCCCATGATTTAACAAATTGATGTTCTTGAAGTTTCACATTTTTTATATTAACCAAATTATCATCGGTTTATGGAAAAGATTCGGACTAATTTCCAATGAAATATGTAATTCACTAATAAATCATCTTTCTAAATATGTAAATGAATCCGAAAACATAAACTCATATCTATGTAAGTGTCTAAGAACAATGTGACTTAGTTAATTTCATGTAGTAAATAGATTAAACTTGAAATATGATAATGTCCCAGTTTCGTCTCCTTGCCACTCAATCTCTCGGCCATCTTTACATGCATACTTCCTTTTATATATCTCTTTTGTGCGTTTGGAACTAACTTTAACCTAATTATTGTGCATTGATTTTTAACATTTTTATGGAATTTACATGCCATATGTCTTAGTTATCATTTACAAGCGTTGAAAATAATTTATAATTGTAATACGAACTTAAAATTTTATTATATGGTATTGGTACATATCATCTCAAATGAAACCAGCACAATTATTCACGCCGTTTGATGCGAAGTTTCATACTCCCTGTTCAAAACTGATTCATAATTAGTATATTGATTCAGGTTAATTTATTATAAATTATTCTAGAATGCTTATAAGCTTAAAGCTTATATATATTGTTAACGCGACCAGTTGAAATAATTGGTCTTATCAGTGTATTTCTACTCGAATCTTACTATAGGACCATTAATAAATTATATAGTATATGTTTATTTAACATTGATCTTAATTCTAGGCATATAGCAAATTGTTTTTTTGCCAAATATATGGCAAATTGTTGGGACGAATTCACTAATTAACCCTTGTTATTTCCTACAACTAAACTAAGAAATGCAACTAGAAAGAAAGCAACGTTTCCCCATGATTATTTCCATGTAATTCAAAATCTGAAGACAAGAAATTAAGTATGCAGCTAAGTAATATGTTACTTCTGAATCTAAAATAAAAATGTCATCATTGCTTATCTTATCTCTTAGATAGATCGATTAGCTTCACATGAGAATGTATATGCAAATATATGTGTATATAAATGCGAAAACGCTATGAATGATCCATTGAGTCGAAGATCAGGGTAAAAACAATTGAATAGTAAATAATACAGAAACGATAAATAAATAAATAAAAGTTGGTCTCACAATGTTCTCTACTGAGACAAATTTCATAAAATTTACGTACCCGGCCGGGACAAAAGTCGTCAGAATTGTCATTCTGAATGTGGTGTCGAAAACCCAAAAGATATCAAAGCAAACAGTGACTCCAAGTGTCTTGTTCTATACTAATAAATATATTTATTTAAAAAAAATTGAGTGGGTCTATAAGAAAAAAAAAACAACAAAACAAATTAAAAGTGGCATTGGGTCCATATTATTTATTGCATTGTATTGGTCCCATTCCCTCTCCACACTTCTAACACGTCCAAAAAGATTTATGCATATAAATATTTTGAGTGATTGAGAGGGAAATGATAAGACAAAAGATTTTACCAACACATTTCTTCTTCTCATATCAAAGTTTTGTTCTCTCTTGGTTCTTCCTCACTTCACCAGCTACCCTGTTTCTTTTCTCATCTTGAATAGTTAGTTCTCAAACCTTTATTTTCATCATGACACTATAAAAAATAGCGTGATAAACCCTTGTAATTCCCTCGCAAATCGTCATTTTCTAATATTTGCATTAAACAGTCTTGAGGTCTGAATGGTTGCATCAGTTTCAAAGAGTACATCGATTGAGAAATACGATGATATCCTCCATAAGGAAAGAGTGTCTCGGCTTCACGAATCCTACTTGGCGTCTGACTTAGTAAGTCAAGAGAGCAAGGTAGGGCAAAATGAGAGTTCAAAGAAGACCAAAACAGTTAAAGATTCCGGTAGACACCCGGTTTATCGTGGCGTGAGGATGAGGAACTGGGGAAAATGGGTTTCGGAGATCCGTGAACCGAGGAAGAAATCACGTATATGGCTAGGAACGTTTCCAACGCCGGAGATGGCGGCGCGTGCACACGATGTGGCAGCTTTGAGCATCAAAGGAAGCTCAGCTATACTAAACTTCCCTGAACTTGTTGAGTCATTCCCTAGACCTGTCTCGCTAAGCCCTCGAGACATTCAGACAGCCGCTCACAAAGCAGCACACATGGAAGTAACCACGTCTTTTACTTCTTCGTGTTCTTCGGCTTCTGCCTCTTCGCTTGAGTCTCTCGTGTTGGTGATGGACCTCTCGAGGACTGAGGCAGAGGAGCTGGGAGAGATCGTGGAGCTGCCAAGTCTGGGAGAGAGTTGCGACGTTGGGAATCATGAGTTCGTGTTCTCTGACTCAGTGGACTACTGTTTTTATCCTCCACCGTGGGGACAGTGGTCGGAAGATAGTTACGGTCACGGAGTCATTCCTAGTCTCAACCAAGGCTTGTCATGGGATCTCTAACGACGTTATTTAATCAGTTTTTTTTTGTATCATCATTGTTAGAATCATTTTCTTGTCTAATAACGTCTTTGAACCCTTCTTTGTTTTTGATTGCGTGGTGTGAGCTAAGAAAGTTTTTTGTAATACGTGTACAAAACTTTATTTGTGTGTTTTATTTATATTAATATCGATTTGTCTCTTTTTGTAAGTATCATCAAGTGAATAAGCGAAAATAACTACTCCCTCCGTTTTTTTATATTTGACGTTTTTTTATATTTGACGTTTTAAAGAAATTTTTTGTTTCAAATTATTTGACGTTTTTAATTTTTTTATATAAAATTTAATAGTAATTAATGTTAGATGACCAATAATATTATAGTTCATATTTTGTTATTGGTTAAATTGTGGTTAAGTAAATAATTAATGATGTTTTGTTTAGAAAATGAAACAAAATTAAATATTTTTTAATTTATATGCATGATCTTAGAAAGTCAAATATAAAAAAACGGAGAGAAGCGAATTGTTAGTCTAATGGTAAAGAAATGCCTTGTAGACATTACATCCCTCGTCAATTCTCATTGTTAGGGCATGATTATTGCAGGTTTCTTAAGTTGGGTTTCTTAGGAAAAATTAAGAAACTGTTTCTTAGTTTTCTTAAGAAAAGTTAAGAAACTGTTTCTTAAAGTACAGTTTTAAGAAACAGTTTCTTAACTTTTCTTAAGAAAACTAAGAAACAGTTTCTTAACTTTTCCTAAGAAACCCAGCTTAAGAAACCTGCAATAATCATGACCTTATAGATTATTTAAATCGTTTGTGTTTCCAGTAAAAAGGTGAAATCACTTGTTCACACCAAAAGAAAATAAAAATTCCACTAAGTTGATGTTATTGTAATAATACAAAATCATTAGGAGCTCGAAACTGGTGCGTATTATTTATCTTTTTAACCATTAATTAATGTAAATTAGATTCTCACAAGTCACAATCACTACTTTTGCTTGGTCGGAATAATTGGAATGGAGAATTGAGAGATAGGGTAAAACAAGAAAAACACAAAGCGAGTCGACCAACTTGTCCAAGCTTCTTTCTCAAAAAAAAAAAAAAAAAACTTGTCCAAGCTGACGAAAAGCATTACAAGCCACATATGTATTTACATTCATGCAGTATGTTGTTTCTGGGCTAACATCCATGCAATATATTGTTATAACGAAGGCTTTCCACATAATTATACCACATTATATTGCCAACGGAATATTACAATAGAATCAGACCACTCGTTTAATTTAATTAAAAATAAAACTGCTTATGATAATCTGATTAGTTTTAAATGAGAGTGTTTTTTTACTATGAGCATAACAATGTGGAGTTCTAACGAAAAGGATCTCAAAAGATATATTTTTGGTTGGGTTTTCTGTAATTTTAAAAAAATCACATTTAAATATTAATAGTAATAACCCGCTTAAGTGGGCTAGTGGTAGGAGATGTCCAGCTGAGAGGCCCAAACCTCGATACTCTGGCTTCGATCCCCGCCGGCTGCAAACACTTTCCCGGGCCACTGGGGCATTCACATGCGGCTCCCCAGCGTCCGAGACCAAGACCATTGCCAGGGGTTAACCCGTCTGAGTATTGGGCCAGGATTCACGTCCGCTGTGCCTAGCTCTAAAATGGCCTTGGTCTCTAGTCTAGGCCACCTCGGTGGTGCTAGGACACTCGGTTATCAAAAAAAAAATATTAATAGTAATATATACATATATCTTTATGTATTTTTAAATCTTTATGGGTAGAAATCCTCTTTAGAGAAGTTCTAAGAAAAAATGTAAATGTGAATAGAAAAGCGCAGTTTAATCTAATAACTAAAAGGGGATTGTTTGATGACTCCTAAACATATTTTTAGAGCATGTTTATTGGAGTTTCTTAGCTTAAGGACTTCTAAAAAATATTAGTAAAAAAATTATGGGTCTCACTAAAATTTAAGAAACTATTCCTTGAGAACTCTGATTAAGGAACGTCTCTTACATTGTTCGTGTACTTCACTGATACTGATACGTGAAGATTCGTAATTGATTATTGTTCTTTTTAAAAAAAATCAATAAAAAATGGAAAAAAGTGGATCTCACTTTTTTAAAAAGAATTCCACAAATCTCTTCCAATAAACATGCTTTTATACTATTTTTGTATCTGCATGATGTGAATGGTCCTTAAATGAGGAGAATAAAGAATGTGACATGTCTAGTCCTGTCACATTTTACATCTTTTCAAGAACATTATAAGTTTACAATCATGAAAAAGAGCTGTGATGATTTTTAAACTACTCGGTCTAAAGTGGAATACCCATGAAACCAGTCTGTCTAAGTAATTCTGTTATGCTAGTTAAGGTTACGTATCTAGTGTTTTTCAAACTTAAAAAGTTAAATGTTTCTAACAGCTTGCAAATCCAAAACTTTGTGTGAATTTTAACATGACAATATTAATTTTCGAAAAAAAGCTTTTCAATTAAAACATAAACTATTACAAGACAATAAATTTTATAGCTGGACAAAGTTTATATGAACCACAAAGTTTAACCTTCAATTGAACCCCAACCTATGAAACAACAAAAAAAAAGACTAGAATAACCATTAAATACAATGAAAGACAATAGCTAGTGATAAGAACAACGGTCACAGAAACACTGTGGCCACGCTTCTCTCTTCCATTCCATGTCTTCGTATTTGACAGGGGCTTACTCACCCTCTCACCTCTCCTCAACATGAAATATATTTCTTTGTTTTATTATAGTTATGCTGAAAATCATTATTCAATTCAAAATTATATAAAAATTGTGCTCATATAAAATATTTTGTGTATATGCCCACATATTTAAATTTTAATCTGATTTAAGGTTTCTTACTAGGGTTTGTCTTTTCATTTTGATTTCATTTCGGGTTAATCTGATCGGTTTCATTAGTTTTTACCTTTAAGATCAACATAGCTCTAACTATTTATTTTTTTGAACATCACATAGCTCTAACTATTTCCCACTAACTATTATACATGTATATATTTATTAGTTAGGTTTTATTATTCAGCATTATATACAAAGCAAATCTAGAGTGGATCCGACATAACTTTCTTGCATATCTCTGTGAGGTTCTGAACTTCTTAAATCAAAAAAAATGTATCTATCTCATGATGGTCGATGCACAACTCCAAAAATGGAAAGAAATCAAAGACTGCTTTATTACTTTTTTTTTAGATTTTGATCATCGAGCAAAATCGAAAAAGGAAAGACTTTACAAAATGTTGATATCGTTATGTATATAAAAGTGCATGTGAACCACTTGAAATTATCCACTGATATGCTTTGTTCTAAATAAGGATCGAGTTAAGTCGATCGGTAGTTTAGTCACGTTTAGTCGATTAATTTAATTGACAGTAAACCTATGCCTCCCATTTGAGTAAATCATGAGAATGCATTATTAAAAACTGATTTAACGGTCTGTCAGTCTTGCAATGTAGTTGGCTTATTAATCCGGTTTATGATAGTTGTAAATTATATAACCACAAATGCTAATGCAATTGAATAAACTCTAATTCGTGCGTATTAAAGTATTGCCTTCAGGATAACAATATTTCATGTGGAAACCTTTTTTTTGCCACTTGCCATTTAAAGGATGCTTTAAATTATTTTTTGTACAAATATTTGGGTCAGTGCTTCTTGATTTAGTAATGTTAAGTATTATTATATGCAAAACCCAAATGTGGAAACAAGTGGTAGACAATAGAGTAGTATCCAACCTGTAATATCCAACCGGTTATAGGCATTTTAGCAAGCTGGTGTTAGGCCATGTTTAATGCAGGTCCCTTAAGTTGGGTCCTTTAAGGTATAGTCCCTTATTTTTTAACTGAAAACGCTAAGGGACGTCCTTTAAATAAAGGATTTAAGGGACGTCCCTTAGCGTTTTCAGTTAAAAGATAAGGGATCGTACCCTAAGGGACCTAACTTAAGGGACATGCATTAAACATGTCCTTAGGAATGTAAAAAGAGGAAAAATAAATACTTGAAAATAGAGAGTACGTGACTATTTTATTTCTATATTATTTACCGTATTATTTTTCATAAAAATGCTACTTCTCTTATTAAAAATCTGATTAGTAAATGAAGCTTCACACTCACTTTTGCTTATTCTACGAATTATTGTAAAGCATGAAATATTTAACCACTGAATATGTATATCTAAAATAGAGTAAATGTATAACAACTCCATTACTGAATCAATTATTTGATTAAAAACCACGGCCTAAAGAGCTTTTAATAAGAAACTCTGAGAAACAAAATTTCAAGAGTCTATTAAAAATACATGAAACAAATGCAAGTTGCCTATGAAAAAGTTCAAAAAGTTGCTTATGGACCCAATTTGGAGCCTATAAGTAGAAGCTTCTATCAAACATTATCAAAATAGAATTATCTTTCCATATTGTTCCTCTTTGCCTAACAAAACTTTGGATTCAATATATTTCTATTTTATATATATCAATAGTGAGTTGGCAATGAAATGATATTAGCTGACATTATTTATTGGAAAATTTAATATGAAAAGACATTGCAATGATTGTTGGATGGATTTCTCTTGTCCTGCACTGGTTGGTGGATGATGGGATACTACAGTGCCAACCATTTTTTCAAAGAACTAAAATCAAATAATTTTTGGACTTATTGTAGAAAAGGATTTTGATGGGGCATTCTCGAAGATATATGGTTAGCTCAATTTTCCAAAAAAAAAAATTTTTTTAAAAGGATCCAAAAGTATAAAATTTAAGAGGAGTTTTTAAAGCGTATAATCACTATTTTAAATGATTTCCAACATGTTTAAAAGTTTAAAAACCTCTTTTAAATATTTTATAGTATTTTGGAAATTTTATCAGTTTGGATTTTTGAATTAGATAACATAGTAAACTATAGCTTAAGTAGAAATTTATCATCTCTTAATTTAGCAAAAACAAAAAAGAATTATTATCTCTTATTTAAGTTGTTAACTATTTTTCTATTTAAATATACAGTGGTATTTGTTAAATTTATAAATATCGTAAATTAATAAATTTATCGTCTCAAGCTGGACCACTTCGAAATATGACATAAAGTGATAAATAATAAAATAATAATATTTTAGAAAATTTAATGTAAATATATAGTTCTATTAAAATTACAAATTAATAATTTATATGTGTAATATAACTATAAACAAACCATTATATTGTTTGTTTCACATTTACTATAGAATGATCTTATATTTTTTAACACTTAATATATTTTGATGATATTTAATAATATTATATATTTTAAACCACATTTAAATTCTATGAAACATATTATATATAAAAATTAAAAAAAAACTAATATAAACGTCAATTTTTAAAATCTTTATTAATGTATATACACTAAAATCAAATATTTTTAAATTTTATAGAAAAATGTTTTTTGAAATTAAAAAAAAACACTTTTTTATAAATTAATAATTCTATAAATCAATAAAATACTAAATTTTTAACATTATTTATTTATAGGACATTTTACTGATGTCAGGACCTCTAAATTAATGATGTCCTGTGTCTGCACATTCCTTGATACAGGACATTTTACTGATGTCAGGACCTCTAAAATTTTCCTTCCATTATGCCGCAAGATCTTCACTTGCATATGTTGATTTATCAGCAAAAACAGCTAGAGCTAGGAAACAAAACTATGTAATCATTTTTTCTTAATAATATATAAGGTTGACAAAAAAGTACAAATGTTATCTGCTTCAGTTCAAGTGACGGTATTATTATTAGCACAACAACAGGTGACATTACTAGTGTCTAGGGGCTGACGTTTGAAGACAATCTTTCATAATCTCCTGAATCCTTCTCTGCAACACCTTATCCTTAACCCTACTGATCATGTCCTCATAAAAAGCTTGAAGCCTCATAAGCTGACTCTTATCAGCACTCTCCAGCATCTCTCCCCACTCTTTTCCCATATCGAAGTACCCTGAAATCCCGTAACGAATAAGGGATATCTTCTTCTTCATTGAACGGTTTTCCGAATATGGATCCATGAAGTATGCTTGCATATCTTTCCATCACCATTAGCTTTGATTGTAGCTGTTTAATCTCCTCCGTTGATGATGAGGTTTTGTTATCATCAGGTTTAGGTGCTTCTTCATTGTCCTGTTTCAGCTCATTCGGTGGCCAGAAGACAGGGGTGGGAACATAACAGTCCATAACATTCCCGGTCCCGAGAACTCCGTTTCTTCCTCTTCCCCAAGACCACAGCTTGTAACCACCGTTCGCCACAAGAACTGTATGTGCTGCCCCGCAAGAGACCTGAACCGGGTCACGAAATCTTGACCCACCTGAGATCTTTCTTGGTACACTGTCGTCTCCTGCTTCCACTTCTGTGAAATTCACATCAGGGCATAACCCTAGTCCCCTCTCCATTCCCCATGACCACACGTGTCCCTCGGATGACACTACACTTGTGTGGAACAGCCCACAGTCTACAGAAACTAAGTGAGCATGTTCTGGGAGCTCTGAAACTGGCTCGGGAACCGATGAGCTCTTGGTACGTCCATGCCCAAGCTGACCATTTTCTCCAAACCCGAATGTCCAGCAAACGCTTGGTGCTTTCGGTGCCTCCTTCCTGTAGGTGAGAAGAGCTGTGTGATGAGAACCGCAAGCTATGTCGTAGACTGTAAGACCAGAGTTCTGGTTAAACGTTTCCACGATCTGAGGGCTTGCACGGCTCTCTCCATCCCCAAGCCCTAACTGACCATGATGATTATTACCCCAAGAATACAACACAGATTCATCGTAACTACTCTTGTCTTCGTGTATCTCCTTAGAACCAACAAGAGCAACAACGTGTTCATCCCCACATGCTACCTTCAAAACAGTCCGGCCATGGAACTCAGGTACTAAAAACGGAATCGGGACGCTTGTAAAAGACAGACGAGGCTCAGGTCCGGCTTCTTGTGGTGGAACATTGCCCCACATCCAAAGACCTCCGAGATTATCAATGGCAAGTGACATCATGGATCCAGCTTTGACAGAACAAACCTACCAAAGTGTAATGCTTCAGGCTTTTGACTTTATATAATCAAAAACTAAGAACGTGTTTTCAAAACCGTACCTTGAAATCTGATATAGCTTCTCTATCTGGATCACTAAGAGAAAAACTAGATCCTTCTTGTTCAAAGAAAGTACGTATCAAGCGTGGAGCCAAAGTGTTCTCCCCATCAAAACCAAGTTGGCCATCCATTCACCAGTCAAGGATCCAACGCATTATATAGAGAAGAGAGTATACAAAAGCCATATCAAGAGATTGAGATAAAAGGATACAAATGTTATAACCCCAAGACCAAACCGAGCCATCATCTGCCAAAAGCTTAACAAGAGAATGGTCAATACATATCCATATCATACACAATACAAGCTTATGTTCATATCATATACAGCAAGAGCCGGATCTGGACACAACACTATGAAACATTAGTCTTAGCCTCCAAAAAAATTGGAAATTTTCCACATAAGTGTAAGCTCCCAAATTATGGAATTTTTTTTTACTTTTAAAAGTTCTTTAAGAAATGTCTATAGCCCCTAAGATCTCAAATCCGGCCAACTTAAACCAAACTATATCACACATAAATGTTTTGATCTTACACAATAGAAGCTTATGTTTGTATCATATACAACCAGGGCCGGATCTGGGGACAACCTTATGGAACATTAGCTTTGGCTCCAAAAATTTTATATATGCATAGCCTCCCAAATTATCGAATTCTTTTCTATAAGAAATGTCTATAGCCTTTAAACGAAATTATATACATTATGTTCGTATCATACACAATCACAACGCCGGATCGGGGCACAACCCTATGAAACATTAGTCTAAAACATTAATCTAAATTAAGGAATTTTTTTATTTTATAAAAGTTATATTAAGAAATGTCTATAACTCCAAAACTTCAGATCCGGCCCTATATCACCACACAAATGTTTTGATCAAATTCACAGTAACCAACCTATTTTTCTCAGATAATTCATTTGGTCATAGGTCACAAACTTGAGACATATGAAGAGAAGAAAACAACCTGAGACAGCGAGACTATGATAAGCACCAGCAGCAATACCAACGATTCGAGCGGCCGATGGATTCGGGAACTCGACTCGAGCTGGAACAAGCTCGTCCGACTCTCTCCCCGTGCCGATACGCCCGAACATTCCTCTTCCCCACGCGTAAACACATCCATCGCCTGCATAAAAAGAAAAAAAAATCATCTCTCAAGAGAAGGAATTGAATCTCTCTATCTAGTAAATGAAGCTGTGGTTTTACCAGTTAGAGCGATGGTATGCGCTTCGCCGGCGGCGAGAGATGTGATTTTCCGGGAGAGATCTTCAGAGATCGGTAACGGCGTCGTTTTATCCTCCATTGCCTACACTGCTCGAAGATCTCTTCTCTATGGATAAGGTTTAGTTCTCAAGTTTGATTTCTCAAATCCCCTGAGGCTTCAATGATCAGCACTAGACATTCTTATTTTTTTCTTCTTTTTATTAAATAATTTTAAATTAAATATAATCATCCAAAAATACCTTCGGGCTCAGTCTCACTCCTTAAAGCCCATTTCATTCTACCCATTAAGTTGAATCTGGTCCGTGTAGAGACGCTTTCTTCCTAAAACGCTAAAACGATACTTCTAGGTAGGTTTGGAGATTTTAGATATTGATTCAGTTCTGTTCGGATATTTTGGATATCGAATTGTTCTCATAAAGGGTTAGAAAATCTATTTACTATTTGAGCTATTTTTTGTTTGGTTTAGGTAGTTTTAGGTTCGGTCAATTCGGATAGAAAAACTAAGAACCAGAAAATACCAAGAAAATTTGTTTTTTATTTGATTTCGATTCGGTTAATTTCAATAATTCGGATTAAATATCAGAAATTTTGGCTTAAATATAAAATAAGTAAAATATTTTGAATAAATTTTTTAGATATTTTAAATTGCTTTAGATATTTAAGATAAAAATATTTGGATATTTTCGGACAGTTTCGAGTAGTTCTAGTACTTTATAATAATTTAGTTTCTTTCAATTATTTTCATCACTTTTAATAGATTTTTAAATTATTATATTATGTATATATAATTAATATTTTTATATTTGGATACCCATTTGGTTCTCGGTTCATTTATTTCGGATATAGGAATATAAGAAACATTCGGATTTTTAGGGTTTGAGGCCGGTTATGGTTTGGATATTTTGGTTCGATTTTGATTCGGTTCTTCAGTCCTTGGAAAAGATCCATACTAAACCGAAATTACTAAACCGAAATTACTGAACCGAATCCTATCATACCGAATAGCTTGTTAAAGCCTTCCCTCCCTTCTCCACAGATCTGATAGTAGTACCACTACCATAAGAAAATTTAGTAAGCAATCGTTGATGTTAGGCTTTGGAATCTGAATACTTTACAGACTCTTACTCAGGAGTTTTGTGTTGTAACCTTCCGAAATTTTGAAGTTTATAGAAGCCTCCTTTAACGTTTTTTTGGTATCTGAAAGATTCTTTGTCTGTGATTGCACTTTGTTGGTTTTAAGATCAAACCATCTGCTTTTATCGTCTTGAGATAATGATCTTTAACTAGAAAACACAAACCTGCCTTGATACGTAAATAGTTTAATCTTTACCATGAACTCTTTTCAGAGTCGTAGTTGAATCTTTACCCTGAACTCTATTCACAGTCGTAGTGTTATACTTTTGTGTACAATTAACATAGCGACCGCCCATAATTAATAAGTTTTTCACGATCGCTCCCTCAATATTTTCGTTATTTTGGAAGTTCGAAAGACTTATTAACTATTCTTATAATAATCATATGATAATTATTCCTGTTAGACATTAGTTGCATAATATAGCGAATCACTCTTAAATATGTTATTTTTCTTTCTACTACTATAGATCAAACACATACAATTTTTTAAAAAAAATTGAATGTGTGAACAAAAAAATTTGAATGTGTGAACAGTTCCCTTATTCACACGCACATGATTATAATGATATCACATATCACGGTTTAATAATACAAGTAATAATAATCTTAGGGAGGAGTAGTACAATGTACAAGTGTTAACGCCTGACAAATTTGGTGCGAATCAATTATTTGCTTACTATTTAAAGACATACGTTCGCTTCACTTCATTTCCACTTCACTTAAAGTCCCCCCAATATCTCCACCGATGATGAAACCAAACCAGAAACCCAAACCCCACGCGCCACCGCGTCCTCTCTTCTCCTGCGGCTTCTTCCGCCGCTGCACACAATCCGTCCTCAGTCCTACCTCCCCTCACCAACAACCTCGCCGTAAGCCAACCACCACAACCACCTCCTCCTCTTCATCCTCCTCGACCTCCACTTCTCAAAGCTTCACTCAATGGCGCTTTCCTCATCATCTTGATCAAACTCCATCCACCGCTCCTCCTCCTCCTCCTCCTGCCCGTCCTCTGCCTCCACCGCCTCTTCCGGTCACCACCACTATCCAAGAAACCTTCCAGATCGCTGAGCTTCATCTCGCGTCAGTCTCTGAATCCGACAAGCTCCTCGCTCTTCAGCTGCTCGACCGGGTCGTCGTACCCGACCCGCCCTCCGATCCGACGTGCCCTCCGGGTCTCATGAGAGCCCTCGTCTCGTGCCTTCGTAGCAACAGGATCGTAACCGCCAAATACGCCACCAAGATCCTCCTCGCCCTCTGCCTCGCCGAAGGTAACCGCCACGTGGCGGTCGCGTCCGGCGCCGCCAGAGCGGTGGTGGAAACCGCGGCGGGGTTAGAGAACTCCGCCGTGGAAAGAGCCTTGGCTGCCCTTGAGCTCATGTGCACGACGGCGGAAGGCGCGGCGGAGGTTCGTGCTCACGCGATGACGGTGCCGGCGATGGTGGCGGTGATGGCGAGATTGGCCGGGAGAGGGAGAGAGTACGCCATAAGCATTCTCGCCGTGGTTTACGGAAGAGGAGGAGAAGTTTCCGGCGAAGAGATTGCGGTGGCGCCGGCGGAGGAAGTGGCGAGGGCGGTGGCTCTGGCGCTTGAAGGAGAGTGTACGGCGAGAGGGAGAAGAAAAGGGGCCCACTTATTGAAGACTCTTGAGGAATATTGACGGTTGGATCTGAGTCAGAGTGGGACATAGGAAAATAAAATCTAACGGCTGAGATTATGTCAGATAAAAATAAATCTGAAAGCTAGTTTGGGGTCACGGGCTTGTTGTTCTTTTGTTAAAGAAGTGTGGGCCTTCGTCTCTGTCTGCCCCCTATCTACATGTGTATACTATATATTATGTATGTATTATTATTTATTACTCGTTATTTCCTAAATAAATTTAATATCGAACAATGATTTTATTTTCGAATGATAGATATACTGAACGACCCTAAATCTTATTTCTGACAAAAAAAGTGCATGCATTATGGAAGATTCATTTTATTTTATTATGCTATCGGATAGTCATTTAAAAAATTTTATCACTAAAATAGCATTCAAGAAAAAATATCTGAAATATTTTATTTTATTTAATTTTAAAAATTTTAAATTTTAATTTTATATTAGTTAATTCTATGAATATAAACGTATTTTTATATTTTTTAATAAAATTTATTTTAATTATTTTCTAGAATTATTTTTGTCACAATTTTTCTTAAGACTATTCTAAAATATTTTTAATTATTTCTATTGCTAAGAGGTTAGAAGTAAAAGAGTTTTTTTTTTAGTTAAAAAGAAACGATGTTACTTGTTGGTGGGAATAGTTTGGTTACTTTGGTACATTACCTTTATACATTTTTTCAATTTTTATAGCATAGATGCTGAATCTGATTGGTAACATGTGATTTCATAGCTTTTGAACTTAAGCAAGCTATAATGATCTTGGCATGTACAAACACTCTTATACTCAATCATAGCTTCTCAGGCGTCAGTATAGTTTCAAGAAGTAACCATATGCTTCTGGTCTGATGAAGTTCTTATCTTACAATGAAAGAGACTAATCAATACTTTAGAAAGAAGAAAACTCATGTGTTGTTGCCTATTCATGGATTGGTCATTTTCTGATTAACTATTGGCATCAACATATGTGGTGGTCTCTCTTTATTAGCTGAGAGACAAGTCCACACAGACCAGAACATGTTAAGGTCATTTCATATATATAGCAATTCTGATACTATATACTATATAAGTATATAACACCTTTTTTTCCATCTTATGACACCTTTATCAAAACCTACATATTTTTTTTTTCTTTCAGGTGTAAATAAATCTATAAAGTCAGTAATCAAAATGATAGAAGCTTGTAATAAGAATCAGATACAAATTTTTGCCCT
Organism: Moricandia arvensis; assembly: GCA_905132765.1. Classification (NCBI taxonomy): domain Eukaryota; kingdom Viridiplantae; phylum Streptophyta; class Magnoliopsida; order Brassicales; family Brassicaceae; genus Moricandia; species Moricandia arvensis. The sequence continues at coordinate 43,023 of CAJHQP010001410.1, read as the reverse complement.
AAGTATCCAGGAAAAATGAAACACCTGACATACATAACGTACACCTACATTGTTTGACCTAGTACAGGTTCACGTACTTGTACTTATATATGTATATATACACATAAAAAGTCAACTCATTTGCTACACAAAACTAAATCATAATTATCTTGGTCATCTTACACGGATATAAACATATACTTTAGAGCATATTTAAATACCTGAAGAAAGAGTTTATCCGTGAGTTACACCTCTTTTTAAGAATTAGTCTAAGTTTCTACATGGACATGGGATACCGCAGATTAATCAAAAGAAAAAAAAAACAAAAAAACCAACAGACTCCAAAGCTACAAAATATATATCGTTTGATATAAATATGGCCAATCCAGTATACAAAATTCTAAATAATTCAGCATGCAGTTTAAGGTTCACTCAACAGATAATTTAATGATCCATTGCCCATTGTTAGGCGAGCAACGAGAACCACCATTAGTAGTAACAGATTAAAGCATACTAATTGTTCCCTTTGTTTTCTTAAAACAAATGTGAACTTAACGTCAAACTCTTTTCATCAAATTGCCAAGAAATTAAGTATGCAACTAAATAATAAATCACAGCTTCATATAGTAACTTATTTTAGAAAAAATATATAAAAAATTATCTTAAACGTAGGTCAAAATCTGATTAGTATTATCTACGTTTCACTTTACTTGTCGTTTTGGGTTTATGCACACATATTAAGAAAATATTTAATTTTACATATTTTCTAGATAAAAACACAACTATCTATACACTTAACCATATTTAAACCAATAAAAATAAAATAACATATAAAATTAATAAATTATACATTAAAATTATAAAACGACACTTATTTTGAAACGAAAATTTTTCTTTACAACAACATATAAACTGAAGCGGAGGGAATATGAGTTAATCCAACTTCTCGGTGCATATTTAGAAAAGTATAATATGATTTTATGTTTCAGGATTTAGACCGTCACATTTAATGATCAATCATTAGAAGTGATGTAATATCTCTAGTACAATAAACCATAAGTTGCAAGGTATGGACCGGTCGGGCTAAGTAGTTCTTAACTTAACCATCAACATGTGAAAATCATATCGGTCCTACAAGAGCTGCCCCGGAATGGCATGAGGGTTCGTTCCCACAAGAACATCTTTTAATACAGGTTGGCCAAGGACGAAATGACTTTAGAGGGTTTGTTTGCCTTTTACTTCACGATATTGATGGTACTAGTGATACTCTATATCACTTTCTGAATAAGCAATCACAAATGTCAATAACTTGCGATAATTCATAACCCCACCCAAATTATTCTTAATTTTATTTGTCTTGGAAGTGATGTAATATCTCTAGTACATACTACATACACATTCATTATTTTATCTATGTTATTCACGTTATTAGCTGGTGTAAATAATTAATTTTAGTGTAAACTAAAATTGATTAACATCGTTAAAATGTTAGAAATTTTTGGTTTTTCCGGTGATAACCAATGTTTGGTTTCATGTTATATAAATTTTATAGACAGTTTTGATATCGAACCATTGATTTCATATTATAATTTCTAAACGTATGGAAAATCAAATTAAATATAGATAATAACTCAAGAAGAAGAAAATAAAATTATTAAAATAAATCATTTCATTACAATTTGTTCAATGATAAAGAAAATATTAAAAAGAATATTCCAGATTCCAAGAGAATTAGAATTTTCATTTGTTGTAAATATTTAGTTATATATGCGATTAAGTCAATGTGCACATATAGTAAGAGTATATAAATTAATGTGGTAAATATATAAAGATATTGACAATTAACATTAAAAACGTTTTGTTTAAAATAACACATGAAAAAATAAAATTCTTAAAATAAAATTAAATAAAAATAAAATAGGCCTATTTGTTAGTTTTGCCAAATTGTCTTTCTATGTGGAATTTTTATATAATCTGTGAAATTAACCATATATATGATTTTGATATTGTAAAAAAACATAAAATAATATATAATGTGAATATATTTATGTACAGTGTGGTTGAGAAGATCTAGACTTAATACGTTCATATTTCTTTTTAATATATAGAAGATAAGATATCTGACAATATTTGTTTCCTTCAAAGCAATGTTTTTCATTTCCAAACACATCTATTCTAAACAAGTACTAAGTACCATAAGTACCCTGAGCTTCAAAAGATGCACATAACCTCTCCGTATAATCATGCGTTTCTTCAACACACTATCTCTTTCAATTTTATGTCTCCTAATCACTATAAAGACCACCCGTTCCGTACCACCACAACCACCGGTTCAATGCGACCAAACCGGCTGCACCGTCTCGAACGCCTACGGCGCGTGGCCTGACCGGAAAATATGTACGGCGGCTAACGTCACGTACCCCACGACGGAGGAAGAGCTTCGTAAAGCCGTGGCTTATGCATCTGAGCACAATCTCAAGGTCAAAACCGTAACCAAATTCTCTCACACCATACCGAAACTCGCTTGCCCTTCCGGTTCAGACGCAATGCTAATCAGCACGTCAAAATACAACTCGGTTATCGAAATTGAACCGGACCGGTTAACGGTTACGGTTGACTCGGGAGTTTCGTTGAGAGAGCTGATAGATAAAGTGGAAGCAGCTGGGTTTAGCCTTGGAACGTCACCGTATTGGGAAGGAGTGAGTATTGGTGGGCTTATTAGTACTGGGTCCCACGGAAGCTCGTGGTCGGGACGAGGCGGTTCGGTTCATGATCATGTTGTCGGGATAAGCCTTGTGGTTCCAGCGAATTCATCTGAACGTTACGCTAAAGTTATTAGACTCGAAGAAGGGAGAGACGATCAGCTTCTTAACGCAGTTAAAGTGTCATTGGGTGTTTTAGGAGTCATCTCAAAGGTATTACTCCCACTATTTTTAAATTGATGGCGTTTTAAAAGATATATTTTTTTTAAATATTTTACGGGACCCCGAAAATTTGAATCGGAACTGATCCGTAAATATCCGATCCAAAACCGAACCAAAAATCTATAAATATATAGTTGGGTCCAAAAAATTGAAATCGAAAAGAACTGATCCGAATAGATCCAAATCGAAAAACCAACCCGATAAAAACGGATTTATATCCGTCTTAAAAACATGATTATCTAAGGTGGTGTTATTCAATGACGTATTTTAATATAGTTCAAATCCAAACACAATACTCTGTTATTCGAACAATGATTATAAATTCTATTTTAAAATTTAGTGTCATTCAATGAATGATTTAAATTTTTTTTTAAAATCTAGTGTTATTCAATTTTTAAGGATTTTAAAATTCTTTGTATTTTGGATTGATTTCAAATCATTTTTTGTGGAATCTCATGAATAAATAATTGAACTCAAAATCCAATGTATACTGCAGAAATTTTAGAATCCATCAAGTTAAACTATCTTAAAATTTTAAAATATGATAGATTATAAAACATTATTAACTGATTTAAAATTACTTATTGAATAACACCCCCTAAAACTATGATCTTATTTTCTATTTTCTATATTAACGTTTATGATTTAGTTGAAATATTTTTTGTTAATAATATCTATTATTATTATTTTAACATTTTCAAGTAATACGAAGTTTTAAATGTAAAATTTAAATTACATGGCATTTTATTGTAAAATATTAATTTCTATACTATATAATTTTTATATTGTATAATCTATTTTTTTATTGACTGGATTATAACTAGTTAGATAGTTAATAATTTTTTTTGTTTTAAAAATATACAGAACTAAATTTTTTATTAATTTGTGTATACAATTATACAAACCTCATCATTTGTAAACTATTCTTTGTTTTTATACAAATCATTTAATTAGGTTTGAATCTCATTATGTAGGTGAAGCTTTCGATAGAGAAAGCATTCAAGAGAAGCATGACGTACAACTTCACATCTGACGTAGCTCTTGAAAACATGTTCATGGAGCATGGCAAGAGATTCGAGTTCGGAGACATTACTTGGTATCCTTCTAGAAAAACTGCCGTTTACCGTTACGATGTCCGATCACCGGTCAACGTCTCGGGCAACGGAGTCAACGATTTCATTGGTTTTCAGTCCAACCCTATCTTGATCTCTAAAGGGGTTCGAGCATTAGGTTAGTTTCATTTTTCTTTTAATATTCTCTCGTTTTAAAATGATAAAAGTGCACATATAAATAAAATTTATTAAATTTTAATTATAATTTTTTTAAAATAAATATTTCACAGAACTTTTAGCCAATATAATTTTATAAACATGATTATTTTTTCTAAATTTATAATTTACCATCATTATTTGCCAAAAATACATTAAAATATAAAAATGTATATTTTTAAACAATTTTTTTTAACACATGAATCATATCCTGTTTAGTCCGGTTTAGATAAAAATGTGGATTTAAAAATGCTGCAGAGAAGTCACTTGAAGCTAGTAAAAGCGAGCATGGGAAGTGTACGACGGCAGACACTACGTTGGCTTACAAGAAACTAACCGGGAATGGTTTAAAGAACAATGGTTTAATCTTTACCGGATATCCGGTTATAGGTAACCAAGGAAAGATTCAGACATCAGGGTCTTGTCTTTACTCATCCTCCATGAGAATCGATGTCTCATGCCCTTGGGATCCGAGATACAACGGTCTTTTCTTCTATGAGACGACCGCTATGTTCCCGGTATCTAAGTTTAGAGACTTTATCCTCGACGTGAAGAAGCTAAGAGACATGAAACCCGAAAGACTATGCGGTATAGACATCTATAATGGTATCCTCATACGTTTCATCAAGGGCTCCAACGCTTATCTTGGCCAGGGAGAGGACTCAGTGGTCATTGACTTTAACTATTACCGAGCAGACGATGCTTTGACCCCGAGGTTAAACCAAGATGTGATGGAGGAGATGGAGCAGATGGCGTTTTTCAAGTACGGGGCTAAGCCTCATTGGGGGAAGAATAGGAAAGTGGGTTTCTTTGGCGTGGAGCAAAAGTATGGACCTAACTTTGACAAGTTCTTGGAAGTGAAGAACAAGTTAGATCCTAAGAAGATGTTCTCTAGTGAATGGTCAGATGAGATTCTTTTTGGAAGAGAAGGTTCCAAGTATGATGGATGTGCACTTGAAGGGAATTGTGTGTGTTCAGAAGATAGACATTGTAGCCCTTCTAATGGTTACTTTTGTAGACAAGGTTTTGTTTATACACAAGCTAGGGTTTGCAGATTCTCCTCAGCTCAAGTTTCAATGGCTTAACTAAAAGTTAGTATGTTTCCAGTGATGAAAAGATAATATGAATGAAATTTCATTTTTCATCATGAATGTATTGGACTCCTCTAAGCTTATTAATAAAATAAATATATAATTGTTACTAAGATTTATTGGAAATCCAAGTTCTTCAATATGTTCTATCTGTTCTATATGGATCATATAATCCGTATTTAACTCCTTTTAAAGGAATATTTGCAAACCATTTGGATACTCTATCATATTAATATTGTGGGTTTGTTTGTCCATGCAGATACAAAATTTGGATAAGAGAATTGTTGTTTGTTTTGTGTTAAGATAGATGTTATCCCAATGATCCATTTAAATGAGTTTAAGAATTTTAGCCTAAAATTAGATTTATTCAAATAATTCATCCAAATAAATTTGGTGTAGATAAACATGTTCAAAATAACAAATGACAAATTTATTCTTATCTAAATGAAATATGTAGATTCATGTTTGGACAAATAAATAATTATGATATATTTCTCTTCAAAAAGCTGAAAAACTACATTTTTCTCAAACCGCAAAATTGTATTTTCACCAAAATTACAAAAATTTTTATAAAAACCGCAAAAATGTATTTTCCGTTAAAAAAGTAAAAATTATATTTTCCTCTAAAACATAAACTTATATTTTTTCCTATCAAAATTAAAATATTATATTTTCCGTCAATATCAAAAAATGTATTTGTAGCCAGGATCTTATATTTTCTTGCCAAAACTATATATAAAATAAGTATATTTTAGATAAAAATAATAATTAATTTAAGCATAAAATTGAAAATAAAAATAAATTAAAACAAAGATATATAAATCATTTGATTAATAAATTCATATAGATAAAAATCGAAATAAATAAAGAAACATAAATTCCTTGATATGTTCCATGTAAATGAACCATGTGTATAGAGAAAGAAATAGTCTCAAATAAACATTTAGATGAATTTTTAAATGACATCGGAATAGAGATGACGAATGGATAAACGAACATTTATATATGATTCATGACTTCTACAAAATATCAAACACAATGAAGGGATTCCCAACAAAGGATACAGAACGAAAGACAATGTCTATGAATATGCACACACGCTTAACATACATAAGAGAAGAGATGTTCAGAGGACAAAGATCCAATTACTAGTGTCTGGCTTATTCTAGATTTCACTAGAAAAAAGGAATTAAGATTTCACTTTTCTGTTTCCTGTCTAACTTATTCTTGATTTTCAATAGAATTGGTGTCTCTTTGTAACCATCTTCCTCTCACCATCTGTGTCACAATAAGTTAGGAAAACACATCTCTTGTTAGAACTAGAGACCAAAGATTCTGAACCAGAGACTTATTAATCTCTGTTCTAGTAACTAAACTTAGAAAAATACTCATCTCTAATTAATATGACTGCAGAAGACACACTAAGTAAGGTGCATGAACCAAACAAATTCACATAAAGAAACTATATAGTCTTAGCAACTTACCGGCACAAGTCTCGTCCACGTTGTATTATCTCTAGACATTTTCTGTAACCGGACGAACCAGCTTCTTAGTCTGCTTCAGTGCGTCTTCCTTAGACAAGCTTGTTTTTTTCTTGTAGGTTGCACGTTTTCGAACCTTAAGACTTTCACCCGTTAACATGTAAACATTCCCAGGTTCAGCAATGGTGAAATCAGCCGGGTTTCTATTCACGCTGCACACAAAGGGCCCTGAACTGTTCTTTGGAGGCCACGTGGAGGCATTACTGGAGATCTCTGCTTTCCTGTTTTGTTTCTTCTCTTTATCCATCATGTGAAATTTCAAAGGGAGCTTCATGGAATCAGATGCCCCTAGAAGCTGGAATCTCCCTTGGTCATTGCTGCTGTAAACCGGCGCAGAAACCTTGTCTTTTGTCTTGGTTTCCTTCTCTTGATGATGAATCCATGGAGCTTGTGCATTTTGAAAAGAAAATGAAGAAGTACCAAGTGGTGGAACAATGGGGAAGCTCTTGGGTGTGAAATTCTTACTGTAATAATCATAAGGTAACTGCTTGGTTTGGTAGGCTGTCTTACTAGAGTCCCCTGGTTGAATCTCTACACGTTCCTTGGGCTGGTTAACCTGTGGAAAGTGTCTTTGAGTAGCTTTCTTGTTACCCTGGTGGTCAGAGGGAGTGTTTGGTCCAACCCGAGGATCCATAAGGCTGAGTAAATGCAATGCAGGTATAGAGCTCTCACTAGAAAACGCTTCCACTGATCTACTATTATTAACTCCACCACCATGTTTGCAACCAAACGAGAACTCTGAACTAGACCCACATTTTTGCTTCCCATTGGCGGCAACAAAGTTGAGGTTCCATGTATTCTCATTGCTGGATGGTGGTTGTGAAAGCATACCAAGTTTCGTTGACGGATCCATGTTGAAAGAAACAGGTGTATGATGATGACATTGTGGTGGTGGTCTCATTGAAGATGCCCAAAGTGGATGAGAAGCTGCTTCTCTGTATTGTTGTGGAACACTCTGGCATGTATTACACGGACGTAGTACCCTATATGGAGGCTGAGTAGCCATAGTTGGGACGTTCCCAAGCCACTGGCAGGTGTGACCAGAAAACCTGATGGAGCTAGCTCGGTTATCTTGAGGAGGTGGAAAGATTCCAAACGGAGAAGGCACATAGGGTTGACTTATAGGGAAGAAGTCAAGGGACTTCTGCTGTTTTCCGATAGGAAACTGTACTTCTCTTCTTGCATTGCTGTCACATGGTTTCGGTGGTCTTGATGTGTTGTTGTTGTCCTCCAGTGAGGTCCCATTATCATAGGTTTCATTGAGATCAATCAGTAGAGTGTTCTTGGGTTTGTGTGTCGGTTCTTGTGATGATTGTTTGTTGCTAACGTCCTCTTCTTTGTCTGGAAGGCACCTTTCGTATTGGTTTTTGGCCAAGAGCTCGACTATCTCCATGGGAATATCGTCGCTTTGGTCTTCAGGCGCAGTCTCCTTTCTATCATGGCTTTGGCTTTTGGATGATCCATGATGTTCTTGGAACATAACCGTCTTCCCCTTTCTGTCAGCACCAGAAGCATCCTGCTTGGAATAAACAACATAGGTGCAAGTTGGAAACCAGTATAAGAACTCCATTTACACAGAGCTTTTACCTAAAATAATGTGAAGAACAAAGCGGTTTACCTTTTGAAACACAGAAGATCGATCTGCAGCTTCAGTAATAGAAGAGGTGTGTCTTAGATTGAGGTTCTGGAAGGACAATCTATCTGTATTGTTGTTGTTTCTGCTGAAGTCAACAGCATCTACTCCTGTTCTCAACCATCCACTTGTGTTGGGTTTAGAAGAGGAACCAAACTCTCCAAGACGGTTTGCTTCTGCATCTCCTGACCTCACATGATCATTAGGCTGAGGGATAGGTTTTCTGAAATATCCTTCTGAAGCAAAACGATCATCAAATAAACTCCCAACCCTTTTCTCATTCAATAAATCTCGAGTATATTGGGAACTTGCGTTTATGGAAGGACCCGAACCAAAGCTGATCAGTGTACTCTTCCCATTGTCTGATACAGGCTTATGCTTCTTCTTCTTGGATAAGCTTAGCTTCTTCTCTGTTCTCTGAGCACTCAGAGGACAAGGAACTGAATATTTTTCCTTGAATGAAGACTGCACAGGATATGCGTCATTCTTTTGGACACCCTTATGTGAAGTTTCACAAGGAACTGATGGTACAAACTCGTCAACAACCTGGAACCTTCTGTTCTTCTGCTTACCCTTAATAAGATCTCTATCAAACCCACTATCAGTTGATGTACTATAACCTTGATCAGAGTCACAACTTTTGGAGGCGTTTTCAGAAGTTGCACCTATAGTGATTAACTTCCTGCTGACATAGTTGTTTTCAGGTAACACTTTTCTCTTTCTACCCCTTTTAGAAGAAGAAGACTCTTGTTTTCTGATACTGTCACTACCACCACTAGCTTTGGTCTCTGGTTGATCAAGCAGCTCGCTAAGTCGACGAACCTTGCGAGTTTTCCTACGCTGCAACCCACTCATGGCAAGATTTATACTCTCTGATGACCCATTATCATATTCCATAAGAGCAAGGCTGTCTTTATGATTCTTGATGGCCTTAGGGGGTGTATCCTCAACCAAACCAGCTATCTCAGATGAACCAAAAGTTGTCAGAGCCTGACCACCCACGTTATGTTTCTCTTTCCAGCTGTTAATATCTGTTACCTTAGCTTTCTTGTTTCTTACATGCTCTTGACTTGCGAGCTTTCTGCTCTTGCTGTTAACTCTCTTGAGAAACGTAGTAGCTGCAGTTGATTGAGCTTTACAAAATTAGTTTTTAACACACTTTAATTTGCTTGTTCAGAGAAAACATTATACCTCTATGATCATCCTTCTGAGATCTTTTGTAGTTTACATCCTCATTAACCTCAACAGCATTACCTGCAAGAAAATGATTATGTTTGCAGTGGATTTATGAAACTAAAACAAGAAGATGTATACCTGCAATATCAGTTCTCCTCTCTTTCTTCTGATCATTAACAGTGAGTGAATTCAATTTGCTTTGGCTTAAGATAGCCAAAGAGTTTCCATCAAGCTGCTTTTTCCCGCTTATACTTCTTGAGTTTGAATGCAAACCACAATCTAAGAGCAGCCACTCAAGTGCATAAGTTCAAGCAACCTTCATCTCTAGCTAGTATATAAAGCATATATTAGTTAAACAAATGTTACCTTTTGTCCCATCAGCATCTATATCTCTGATGCAACTCATACAACGCCACCATCTAAACTTTGGAACAGATAGAGAAGGAAGAGAATAGCTTTCATGGTCCACCAATACAACACTCTCTTCTGGAAACGGCCAACATTTGTTATGATCTCTCTCACGAGTTTCAGCTACGAATCCACTGCATCAAATTAAGAAGACGAAAAACTCATATATTCAAATGTCATTTCAACTTGTTACCTTGCTATATAAACATACTTTGATTAACAAGGAAGGTTGATAACATAAGGACAATGTTATAGAAAGCTCACCGTATGGAGAAATGATCACATTTTACCATATCAATCTCCTTAGCAGCGCCTGCAAGATCTATGGATATGGAGTTGATCTTAATGGAGGATCCCATTGATTTGCTTCAACAAGATTTTGATGTCTTAGTGATATGATTAACTTAACTCAACCATTTACATTCTCTACACAACAAAGAGCTGCAAAAATAAACACATGGTAATGTTTCTTAGCATTAGAAAATAAAAACATTCAAGTTATGATGATCACATTATTGTTGCATATAAAGAAACAACGCTTCAAAATCTTTTCTTTCCATATATACAAAACACAAATATAACTCTAAACTAAATTAAGGAATATTTATAGCTAATTGACACCATTATATTTAAACATATTCACATGAAATAACATCCAAATTACCTCTAAAATCCAATTGAAAACTAAAATTTTAAAACCCTAAGGTCTACATAAAATCAAGAACTAAATTACTTCACTAGCATCCCATTTTATAAAACAAAAATTAATCAATAGACATATATCAAACAACATTAACCTAACCTTAAACACCAACCTAAAATTAGGGTTTTCAGACACACGAACATTGACCAGATAAAAAATGAGAGCAGGCCTACTTACTAACAAAAAAGTTATTAATCTTGAGTAAATTAGGGTTTAGAATCAAATTATTTAGAAGCAAACAGATAATAAGACACTTAAAAAATTAACCGCATGTGATTAACAAAGTTAACCGAAGATCCACTAATTAATACGGGCCAGATCTATCCGCACGTGAATAGTCCGTGAGTGAATTAAAAAAAAAAAAGTAAGAACAGCGAGTTTTGTTTTCGAAGAAACGTATAAATGAACAGTGAAGAGCCCTCTCGAACAAAAAAAACACGAAGTCAGCAACAAGTCAAGTTAAATCTCTTAACCGCAAGATCGAACCGAACCGTATCCACAACCTTAAAATCGAACCGATCAGAAGATTCATGTCGGAGACACGCACCTGAGAGAGAAAAAAATTAATCAGAGACGCGAGATTCGAGCTCGATCTTAAGCGGCGAGGGGAGAAAACCACATCGGGAGATTAAGAAGGTTGTGGATAAGAAGATTAGGTAAGCTTCGAGGGTTGATTCGTCGGGAGAGAGTAGAATTTGACTGCGAATTTTCGTCGAAACCCTAAGACGACGTTGAGGAGAGAGAGAAAGGGGGAAAACTTTTTTTTTGTTAGAGAGAGACTGTTGAGAGAGAGAAAATGAAGCTCTTTTATGCTTGAAACGAGGGTTTATTTTTTCATGAATATTTGATATTAAAATTTAACTGATTTTAAAATATATATAAAAAAATATAACAACTCATCTCTCTGGAGGATTACACTGCCATGTCACCATCTGCTCTGTTTATTACCAATTACACGAAACAAGATTACGTACCTCTCCATATATTGTCGACACGTATTTGTATATTATGTAATAGGTCAATAGTTGAAAATGATATATTTCTATCTATGCAATATTTTTCTTATTTCTAGTGAAAAATCTAAACTTTAATGTAAATAGCTTCATTAGGGTAACATATAAGAAAAAATCAAACAATAAGATCATATAATTTATCATTATAAGACTTTAGTGTTTTCTTTATTTAAGGAAAACGATGAATAATATTACATAGACAATTTTATAGACGTTTTTTTACAAAAATATTTTTATTCTCTATTTAATTATGCTTTATAATGATGAAAAATAATATATAAACAATTTTATAGATAAAAATTCTACAATAAAGAAAAACGTTTAATTGAGTTAATTTGAATCGTTGTATGAGATTCATGTGCAATGTTATGCTATGCACCATGATAAAGAAATTTATAACATTTTTTCATAAATTGTATAATTTGAATTTTCTGTGGTTTGAACCTAAGCTTTTTGATGTAAAAGTATTAATGGAAAATTTTACCGAAAAGTATTAATGAAAAAATTCATACTGATTAGGTTTAAAATAAAAAACAACAACAAAAAAATTATATAGACATTTCTGCGTTGTAGGATGAGGCACAAGGAACCAATGAGAAGTCTCCACGTGGCCGCATTATGCGGTTCTTATCACAACCCATTGTCTGAAAATGAAAACCCTAGGCGCGTGGATATCACTGAGCTTGCTTTTCGCGTGTGAGCACGTTTCGTCCGTGGCGGGGATCGGAAAGAGAGCGTCGGCACGGAGGAGGAGAGTGATTGGACCGTATCGTTCACGCGGTGGAAGAGAGAGTGGGGGAACTATGGGACCAGATAGACAAATAAAAGCCCTAAAAGCATGATAATATTGTATGGGTAGGTGATGTTACCCTAGACGAGCCCATTTCCTCAATAAATGATAATAATATTTAACCCTAACATCTCTTTTTCCCCCTTTCCAAAATTTACCACAGTAAAAAATAATGATGATCAGAAATATTTGGTTCACATAAAACCAGTTTCTTTCTCTTTTTTTTTAGTTTCTTCTACATGTGTATATGTGTTATAATACGTAGATGTATATGTTTCCAGTTTTTTTTTGTGGTAGAATCATCACATGGTATACACCAAACCTAATGGGATACCCTATGATGTAAGCGAACTTTAACAAAGAAAATATCCAACTTAATTGATGTTGAATCGTTGACACTATATCAAATTTGTGGTTTTAATAGAGATTTAGATTTTGCACACAAAAAATAGAGATTTAGATTTGACTGTTAGACAGCTAATGCGTTTTTTTCGTTTAACTTTCCATGTACTGGCATATACACACGTATATGTTATATTGAAGTGACTCATGAGCATCATCAAGTTGTGTTAGATATTTTACAAACGTAATACTAATACTAGCCTTGGTGAAATCAAAATAGTAAAATATTATATCATGTAAATCTATATACTACCTCTTCGAAAATAATATTGATGAGTGATGGCCTTCAGACTTTAGTGGGCTTGTACCCTTTATACCACATTTCTCTCTCCTTGTTATACTGTATTTTTTATAATATTCTTTCTTCGTAAATTGGATATTTATTTTTTCTTAGTTTTTGTCGGCTTTGGTGTTTTTTTTCTTATAATATTCTTTCCTTGGAAATTTAGGTTTGTTGCTTTAGTCTATTTGGAGGAAAAATACTCATCTCCTTTTTCTTCCACTGACGTATATGATATATATGTAGCTTACTTTTGCTAACATAAGATCGAAATGGTTTTGTTTGACGCAGTTAATTATGGGTTTGACAATTGTGATGTATATTAATATACCTAAACGTGTTAGTGATCCATTTTGAAAAAATTGGATCCAAGTATTATTTTTTTACGCAAACTGCTCATCACGTAGCCCATCTCAAGGTGTTAGCTATGTTTCAAAATTGTAATTGCACAAACTTTATGCAAAAGGAATTGAGCACATATTCGTAATTATCCTCTTCTTTTTGTGGATAGTAAAGCGAGGAACCTATCTCCAACCAACCAAAACATTTTATCTAGACCGTATAAATCAAGATTCATATATTTTTTAAATATTATCCTCAAACGTATTTGTAAATCAAGAAATGAGTTTTCTCAAAACCAAGAATAGAACTTTTAGGTTTGCATACGTGCACAACTCCGCATTAGTAAGTTCATATAGACAAGTTGATATGTATAAAAAGGTTATAAACCCAAGCACATAGAACTTATATAAATATATATATTAATTATATACCTATGTATGGATAGAGAGAGAAAGAGAGAAGCGGTAGAAAAGGAAATTAAAAAAAGAGGTCTTAGATGAAAAAGGACAGCTTTAAGGAGATGCTTTGGCCACCAGCGATACCATCATTTAAGCTTTGCATGTGCCTCTCTGTTAACATCTCGACAACCACATCAACCTTCTCTCTCTCTTCCCCCTTTTTAACTCTTGGATTTTTACTTCTTACACACACCCCCATATCACCATATATTTTTATACATATATATACTCAGTTTCATGCTTCTAAGAGTAGCACCCATCTAAACATTGCAAATCCTTTCCAATTTTTATGTGTGTAAATGTTAAGATAAAAAGTATTAACTTAGGGTTAATATAGCAAATCCTTTCCAACTTTTTATGTGTGTAAATGTTAAGATAAGAAGTATTAACTTAGGGTTAGTGTAGCAAATCCTTTCCAATTTTTTATGTGTGTAAATGTTAAGATAAGAAGTATTAGCTTAGGGTTGATTTTGGGTCCCTTCGAATTTGTTTGATCATCGAGTTACAAAATACTTAACTTTTAGCTCGACAGTTTAGTTGGGAGCCACAATCTGTTGGCATGAATGTTTGATCATCCTCTATGAGATTATATATAAGAAACTAAATTCTCGGCTAGAAACATTAATTAATAGTACATCTTCCATCCGTTATTAGTAAAAGACGTTTGGAGAATTTTTTGTTTCAACTTACATGCTGTTTTTGCTTTTCAATACATTCATCAATTTTTATATAATATAATTTTTTTTTATTTTTTTTATTAATTGAAATGTAATTAATCCGATAGTTAATAATATTTTTGCTTAGAAAATATACGAAAAAAATATTTATTAAATTGTGTATCCAACCTCAAAACATCATATAATCATATACTAAAAACGGAAACGGAAGAAGTATATTATTAGAAATCGATAGCTAATCTGCGGAGACAATTGTCGCGATTAATCTATCAACGGAAATGTTAGATGTATTCTGCAAACATAGCTAACTTGATTAACCAAATATATATTTTTTGTTCATGTATAATCATGTACGTATGCACATGTATCAGTTATTGGTTCTAAACCTAAAATATATATAGATATATTGCATATATTGTGTATATATATATATAGAAGATCCGTAATTTCTTAGTTATAAAACTGGGTTAGGTTCGACCAAAAAAAAAAGGTTAGGTGATAAAAGTTTCTTCAGCTTGAGTGAACACTAGACACAATGGAGCAGATTCAATCAAAAAGCTCATTAATCAAGTAAAGAATGGTAATGTTGCCTGTTGATGTGCATCGTGGGGCCATATAAGACTATTCAGATATTTGGCTATTCGTATTTAATTATACACGCATTCTTTGTGGGCCGATAAATTCCTTATACGCATTCCAGCTAACTAGTAGTTTATGCCCGCAGATATACACTTGCGTACGGTTCACTATGCTGAGATGTGTTAGCTCCTAGAAGACATTCTACATTCATATGTCCATTGTGTTGAGGACCTACAAATTAATGATTTGTAGTTTCAAACTTCCATATAAAAAACAAACACGTAAACATAAAAAAAACAAATAATAGAAACCTCAATAGTATCTAACTAATAAAAACATTCCTTGTGGATTCAAATAAATGTAATATTTTCTCATTTAAAATGTAAGAAACAAGTAATAGTTAAAAAAAGGAGGACGCTTTGAAGTGTTAAAAATCTTTGGTGTGGGATAATACAAGCCTCATATATGTTTAAACTGAGGCGCGGACGATATTTCTGTGTGATTTTCGATGTTAGGTTTAAATTTCATGAACAAAGTCTCCCTCAAGTCTTCTTTGCCTAATGATAATGCATGCATGTCTGTGTTCGTTACGTACGTATATGCTTTTATCTAACTAATGATGATATCACTAGGTCGTAATTATGGTGGCAATGTAAACCCTCAAGATTCTTGGCCTAAAAAAAACAAAACCTCAAGCCACGATGATATCAATTAGCACCAATTTCCCACCAAAACATGGAGATACACGCTTGTGTGTTGTGTGTTGCTCTGTCCAATATCTTGAATACTGACTTAACGAAAAATTATCTAATACTATAGCAAAATTACGAAGAACGTCATACCAAAAAATTATGAAGGAAGTTTAATATGTATATGTAAAATGCGTATGCATGGTGTAGTATATGTGATTATAAATGTGGTAGATATGATTCAAAAATGTCAGGGGTGACTAGGAACCTAGGTTCTGAATATCCTGTTTTTTTTATCATCAACGAATATCCTGGTTTAAGAAAAAAAAAACAGTTAATAATTAAACAGCTTATTTGCAAGACATGCAAACAATGGCGGTTTACAATATAACTGTTGTTTAAACTACAACATGTACTGAATGTAGAATTTATTTAGAAGACAAAAAGTATCATTTTCTTTTGCAATTTTATCGTTTTAAGTATATTATGTATGTAACTACCGTTATAAATTACTCCAGGTATATTACTGCGTGCAAAACAACAATACATAATTTAGTTTAAATTTTATTGGTCAATGCGGTTAAAATGGCGCACTGACCTAAATTCGACTAAGTTGGACTGAAAAAACAAAACAACGCAGACGAATAAAAAAACTGAATTTCCTAAGCTTGATTTTAGTCTTTCTCTATGCACTATGCAGGTCACTGACTGGTGAATTATTTTTTATTAACACTTAGTAATGACATCTTTTTTTAATCTAATAGTATATCGTTTATTTCAAATGCTATATAAAATATATTTTAGAAATTGGTTTGAACTAGTTTTAGTTATTCATGATAGTTTTTTTTTGCTAATTAATAGTCTCGACTTGGCTCTTGTACTCACAAATTATAATGCCTCTGTGTGAGAAAAAAAAGAATTAATGCTATAAACCAAGAAGTTTGGAGCAAAATTATAGAATACAGCTTTTATACAATTCTATTTTTTTGGACCACAACAATTTCAAGACCTCAAAGGGTACTACTTCTTATTAACCCCATTTTGGAAAAGTTCATAAAATATTTTCCATTTTTAAAAAATTCATAGAATTGATTTCAAAATGATAAAATCTTTCACAAATTGTTTTGTCTTATTAAAAAAATGTTTATAAAAACGATAAATTGTGAATATCACCTTTCCTATGTGAATACCTTGTTTTAAAAGCCATTGCCGAGGAACTGGGTTGAACCCGAAAGGCATTTCGTGTGAGCCATACGATCAGCACATCATTGTTGCTGAAAGCAGAAACACACACAAACATCACTTGATATGGCTAAATGTAACTGACCACGTCAGATACTTTTATTTATTTATTTATTTTGCATACTAACATTTTACAAAAAGCAATTCTTATTTATGATTTCAAAACTCATTGTTAGTTTGATGGAAATAAAACTATTATTAGTAAAATGAGTTGAATTTTTCGCTCAACTACCATTTTATATAAAGTATCTAAAAGTGTCACAAACACTTGGCATCGAAACAAGTTTCTACACCACTTAGTAATAAAAAATGTTTCTGTACCAATTATTTATCTGTGCTTCGAACAGAACGGAAAGTCTATTTTAAAAATAATGTCTCCATTTTAACTTTCGTTTGCTATGAAAATGAAAATGACATATTACAACGGGGAAGGATACCAATAGTTAATTGGGCAAACAATATTTGCCTAATTAATTTTCATACTTCGCTGTAATTTTTAAGATCCAGTTGTTACTTATTATTTGATGAGTTTGATTGGTAATTAGTATTATAGAGTTTTCATATCTATAACTTTTTGTACAATACCAAATCTCTTCCAGTTATGTTATATAATCTCTCTTTTTCACAAAGAATGCCCACTTTCATACTTTTACATAGATTAAGAAAATAATTAATATTCATTTATGCTTTTATTAATTACATATATCTAATTACTAAAAATAAAAATTATTTATAAGAGTAATGTTTTTTATAATTAATATTAAGTTTAAAGTAAATATAAATTGCATTGGAATTTTAAAATAACATTCTTTATGAAAAAAATGCTGAAATTCCAAAACTATAGATTTATTTTTTAAAATAAAAACCAAAGTATATAAATACTAATATTTTAGATTTGGAAAATATTAATATTTTAGATTTAAAATATTAAAAATTTCTCTAACATACAACTTAAATGTTACAGCAAAAAAAAGTACAACTTGTTATAATCAGATCCGGTGACTAGCTATAACCTCTACATGATTAGATCTTGAAACAAAAAAAAAAAACTGAAGGGAAAACAATCAAATTAAATAATTGTTGGTTACTAGTAATATTTTGGATTACCTCGTAAGTCTTAGGTTGTGAATGACAACTGTGGACCTGATTACACGGTGTTGAGTTGAATTGTATAACTGTCGCCATTCAAAAGAAAGTTTAATTGGCGGTACGTTTTGATCCAATAAGGCTTGTACTGATGATGTGGTTTTGCATGGGGTTTTCTCCTTAATGATTTTATTTTATATTATTTTATATTTCATATTAGTTTACAAAATTATTTACTTTATAAATTGAGCAAATTCTTTAGATTGCACCAAAAAGTTATGAAAAATAACAAACTCTCTAAACTATAATTCTATCCCATCTCTTAAATACCAAATCATAAATTCTAATCAGTAAATCATAAAGTTAAATATAACTTTTTTAAATTGCATTGTCCCGTACAATACCTAAACCACAACTAGACCATATAATTCGTTTTTTGCATCAATTATATTATCAGATCCACGGTTATCATTCAATCTTAATCTATTAATCTATGTGAATAAGGAAAGAGGCTGTTTTTTTTTTAAAAAAAAAAAGGAAAGAGGCTGTTTAGGTTGAAACGAGTTACAGCTCAAACACGCCATGATGTATCACAAACTTCCAACACTTTAATTTGTCGTGTAAGCAATAAAGTTTTCAGGTTTCATTTTCAGCATTTATGATTTTTTGTAATGATCAAAAGAATTTAAAAAATCTCTTCGGTCGAATACTAAATCGAAAAAGTTTTAAATTAAACTACATGTTGAGTTGCGTTATTGAAATACAAAGTTAACTAAAAATTTGAGTATGCAAGAATATGAAAAAAATTCAAATGCATCCTAGTAATATAATTGATTTGTTTTTGATTTTCACGATTTTAGTAAATTTTGCATTATCTATATTATACAAAAATAATTACTATATCCATTGAAGTATCAGTGAAATGCATACCAAAACTCAGAAACCCCATCCACTATAAAGTAATTCAATTACAAGGGTACTGATTTAACCTAATTTAGTCCTAATTGGATCTTCGTTATCATTGACATGTCAACACATCGATATTCGTATGCCAGACACAAGTCATTCCCACTATTCCCGTTCAAAATGGATATCCACTGACAAGACTGGTCCAAATAAAAATAATGGTCTTAATCAAAAGATTTTTTTTCCAGCTTTTCATATTTAATATTCAAAATTTTAGATAAAATTAGCTTTAAAATAGATGTAAAACTGTATTAAGTATTTTTCAAAACAGTTTTTGTTTTTTTGCAGAAAATAATTTGTGGATATGATGAATCAACCCTACAAAAATAAGTGGGCTGACCCGCAGACCATCAACACCTAACTACGGATGTATACAAAGAGAAGCAGATGGGGTCTGCGCATATTCATATCTCCAATAACCTTTCTTAGAGCACCCGCAATGGTGATCTTAGCGGAATCCTTAGGAAAAATAATAATTAAATAATCAAAAAAGTTAAGGATTCATCCAAAAAAATCCTTATATAAGGATCGATTCTTATACTATTCACGACACGTGGCGGTCCGTGATTGGTTGGTATTTATTTTTTTTAATTTTTTTTTTAAAATCTGAAAAAAAAAATAATAATTAAAAAATTAAAAACACTATTCCTAAGGACTCCGAGGGGAATCCACGGTTGTGGATGCCCTTATTTTTAAGCTTATAATGTAAAATGAGAACCTTTTTATTTTTAATCTTATAATGTAAAATGAAAAGAATCCATTAGACAAACTTAAAACGGTGTATATGTGCGATCAAGTATACTTGAAATATGTGATTTTTATTTTTGACTATTTCAAGAAAATGTCATCTCTATCACCTATATATAATTATAGTATATGACTAACTTCAGTAACCTTTATATATTACCGTATTTCAAATGGAATGTTTTGCTTTGAGCAATAGCCTTATAAGTTTGGATATTTGTTTCTGTCATTAGCTAAACAGTTCCTTAATCCAAAATTTAAATATATCATAATAATCTAAAATAAAATAACGTTAACTATAGTAGACTTGAGCTACCAACTCAACTAAGCTGTTTTTGGGATTGGTACATAACACTTCCATTTTATTATCATTCTCAATAGGGGCGGAACCAGAAAAAAAGTTTATAGGGCATAATCAAAATTGTTCATAGAACTGTATAGATTTGTTGAAAATAGGGGGCACATTCAAATTAGTCAATATTTTATATGGAATTTTTAAAATGAGTTGGGGGCAGATGCCTCCCTGTTACTTCATGTGGCTCCGCCAATAAAAAAAATTCTTCTGATGATAGCAAGCTAAGCTTCATCAATTATCCGAAATAAAAATCATAATCATAACACATTTACAAATATATTTGAAATCACATGTCCACGGCCTATTCAAGTAGAGTTTTTGAAACAATATTTTTTAAACTATTAAAAAACATATAAATGAAGTTCTTGATGTTCAAGCTAAACCATGAGCATTCCAAACAGATAATATTCTAATTGCCAACTTTTTATCAGTTCAAATGCGAGTTTAACCGGGGATGTATTGTTCCAATAACAAAAAAAACGTTAAAAAAATTAGGAAGTATTCTTTATTTTATCATTTTCCCGTGAAATTTAAGGATAATTTTTAGAGAAATATCTTATGATAATCTTAAATAAAAAAATTACATTATACTTTTAGGGCTAACTAATCTAAATTTAGGGTTTATAGTTACGAAATGAAGTTTTGGATGCAAGGTTTAAAATAAAATAAATAAATAAAATTAAAATAAAATTAATAAATAAATTATTTCGTTTTTAAAGCTATTTTGGTGATAAAAACTTAAAAATTGTTACGCAAAAGAATTGCCTTACTTTTTAAATATAAGATAATTTATCTTGATGATGGGCCCTTATCAACGTAACATAGGCACACAATTTAGCTTAATTTGGGATTACCGAACTGAGGTAATGATTGTGATGAAGATTGTCTCTGCTAAAAATGATGTTCGAAAAAAGATTGTCTATGGTCTTTCATGTATTGGTTTTGTTAATGGTGTTAATGTGTTGTAGGAGGGGAAACCTTTGGTTCATAATGTTGTGAGGAAAGCTGAGCAGCAGCTTATCAATGACAGGTTTACCTCTCTTTCCTTTCCTCTGTGATGATGATGTGTGTTTGATCTGTAGCTCACGAATCAAGGAGTATCTTCCCATTGTTGGATTGGTTTGAGTTCAACCAAGTTAAGCGCTAAGCTCATGTTTGGAGCTGACAGGTACAATGTTGTCTCTGATTATCCTTTTTATGTTTTCGTAAGTTTCTTTCTGATTGGTGTTTTCACACATGGCTTATTCCTGCTAGAATCGGGTAACAACCGTAGAGTGTATGTCTGGTACTGGTTCCCTCTGAGTTGGTGGAGACCTTGGTGCTGCACCAACTGGTTCTATAGTGCTTCTCCATTTCCTGTGCTCATAACCCAACTGCTGTTGATCCAACCCTTGAACAATGGGAGCAAATCAGGCAGTTGATACATTCAAAAGGATTGATGTCATTCTATGATAGTCCTTATCAGGTACACCATCCTTTTGGTATAGTATCAGCTGATGTTTAAACCATTTCTATATTTTTCTGTATCTCTTTTTGTATTGCAGGCCTTTGCTTTTGTCCTTTTCAGCATTTCCTACAGTGGCAAGCATAAATGTCGTTACTATCATTGTTATTTTATAATCCCATTGATTAAATAAAGTAAGCAAGAGAGTCTTGTGCCTCTTATACTATATATATATCACAATGCTCTCTGTTTTTCTCACAACTCAGATTCAATCCTCTGAAACATACTAATGCACTGAAGAGAGTATAAGAACCAAATTAAGGATTTAGGTTGAAACAAAAGTTGAAACCGATCATCATTATAATCATCCAAGGCTGATACAACATTGATAAGCCTTCACCACCATCTCTGGCAGCATGCTAATCTGACTTAGTTTTGTTTGAAACTTTGCTCATTTCTTTACATGAAATCGTCTTCGAGTTCCTGAAGCGATTTGTTGCTTGAAGCAATGTCTTTGTTAGATGTCATTTTATCAGTTACCATTAGCCCCTTGTAACTCCTCATATCTGCTTGCCTCTCTTTCTCAAGCCTCTCTATCTCTTCACGTTTCTTCTGCAATACTCCCATAAAAACAATGAGGAACTGAGTCCATAAGAGACTGTTTCACAGGTTAAGAAGATGACAAGGACCAAGACAGAAGAAACTGACCTTCTCCCTCAGATGTTGCTTCCTCTCTGCTCTTTCTGCAGCATTCACTGCTTCTCTTTCGGCTTCATGAACACAATTATGAACAACCATATTGATTCAATACATCTTTAAAAAAAGTTATACTGATTGGTGGTAAAGCTAATCACTTATTCGTTTCTCATATGCAATACAAATTGTAAGAACAAGAAAGGTGTATGAATCTATTTGAATTTGAGGAAAGAGCCTACAGACTAGAAAGACTTACCTCTCAGATCAGGGGTTCTTTCAACTTTAGTTTTGTTCAATCTGTTAACTATTTCATTGACTCGCTTCTCCACTCTGATGGTCCGGACCTTAAAGAAACACATTATCAGTGAAGTTCATCATTGCTTGATCACATTTCAATTTTGAAGAGATAAAGAGAAGCTAACCATCTTAGAATTGTGGAAACCAACTTGACCAACATCCATGGAGGCGGTTTTCTTCAAGTTGGACCAGGGAGTGTACACAACATCAACATTGTTCACCTTGTTCCCTGGCACATAATCCCATACACACCAGTCGGTAAGAAAACAGTATATAGCCTCCTTCTAAACATAACTGAGAAATGTGAGAAAAGTGATACTCCAAGACTAATGGTTATTGTAAATGTTTAACTTCACAACAAGAGCTTCAGATTTTTACCTTGTATGGAGTTAGCCTTCACAAGCTGAGCACAGTCCTCAAGCACACCTTCACTAATGTCATCAAAACCTTGGCCTCTGTGAAGCCTCAAGTAAACATGAGCCGAAGACATTTTATCAACGTGAAACCTACCAAGATCATACGGTAGACATTATGTATTGTATAAGTTATCTCATACACAGTAGTCATAAGAAAAATAACTCACAAAAAAACCAAAAAAAAATGTTAAGCAGCAACATGTTATCAATAGGAACGCCATGAAACTCCAATAGTCTGGCTTAAAAAAAATGTAAGTACTACACCTCTATTCATATCTAAACACATCAAAGTTTAAAATGTAGCCAACACACCAGGCGCGTAAAGGCATCTCCAACCCTATTCTATATTTTACTGCAAAACAGAGTGAGAAAAGGAGTAATGAACAAACAAAAAAGTCGAGTAATGATTTTTTTGTTTGTTCATTATTCCATTTCCCACTCAATTTTGTAGTAAAATACTCAGACTTTTTTGTTTGTTCATTATTCCATTTCCCACTCTATTTTGCAGTAAAATATAGAATAGGTTTGGAGATGTTCTAAACACATGAGTGTGGTCGGGTGCTATAGCAGGAGGCTCGGAAAGGTGCTACGTGCCCTGCATTCCAAACCTACCATTTAGATTTATCTATATGTGTGGCCATTGTGGATATCTAACTCCCATGTAGAGCAACCAGTCTTACCTGTCCACTTGTTGGCAGTGGATCGGCCTCCGAGTTATCAGAAAATCGATGTAAAACATAAACTAGTATCATTAATTATCTATCATTTGTATATACAAATGATAACCAGCAATCATATTCTATTTTTTCACCATATAAACAATTCTAACAAAACGAAACCAACTCAATTTTCACGGTTAGGCCAATTCGATGATCGTAAATCAATAAATGAATAATCGTTCTCGCTCACCAGACGTCTTCGGGGAATCCGTACTTGATAAGCTCCTCGTTCTCGAACTTATCAAGCCCCATGAAGATGGTGTAGTCTCCTGCATCTGGTCGGGCTTTGAAGTAGAACACCATCGCCTTCGATTCGAGAAAATGGACGGAGATCGAATCTAGGGTTTCCCCTCTCTCTCTCTCTCACTTGCCTCTCTTCCCCTACGAGTTTTGGACAATGAAGAAATCGTAACCACTCAAGAGAATATAAAATGAGAAAAAAAAAAACGCGAAACTGCTGACTCTCTTTTGTTTTCTCTTCCGTCGTCTCATCTTACTAAAAACAATATTTATAAAACGACCCTTTCTTTTTTACAAAACTTATGTATAAGACCTAAGATATTATTGAGAGTCTAAACAACCCTGAAACTAGACAATTGTTATTTGCTTATGTAGATCTTAATTAGTAATCCCTCTTTTGATAATAGATGATGTTTTAAAAAAATTATTTTGTCTAGATCATGTTTTGACATTTCTATATCAACTTTTATTTTATTGAAACTTATTTAACTAATTAGATTATACATAATGATTTATAATTAGTTACATTATTTTAATTTATACTTTAAAAGTTTTTTTAAAGAAAAATGATTTTTAAAATTTTCTTTGCTTTCTTCCAAAGCATCGTATATGATAAAATAGAGAGAGTATTTTATAAATTTGAATTTTTTTTTGGGGGGGGGGGTTTGAATTTTTCATATTTTTACCACAAATCTTCAAAATTCACTCAAATTCATTATAAAATAAATTAGTTAAATTTGTACTTATAGAATTTGAGAATTTCATTTTGTAACAAAAGAAGATAGGGACGAATTGATAACCATTAGTCTCAGTAACTTTGCTAGTTGATGCCAAAATTAGATCCAAGGATTCTTTGAGAAACGCCACCTTGGATTACGACCAGCAGTGTGACAAATCAAGGTTGGGAGGAGATATTGTTGCATATGGCTCAGCTAAGAAACTACTGGCTCAAACACTATCGGACCATGAACCACACTTCCCCTGATTATCTTTAATAGGAGTGAGACTTATATAACAAAGAACAACAAAAGACATTGTACCATTTTTTTGGCAATGATTTTTAATTCAATCCAACGCTAAGATTTTGTTTGTAATCTGTAATACAATTCGTCAGTGATCTCTTAATAAGTTGAAAA
This sequence comes from Moricandia arvensis, assembly GCA_905132765.1. Lineage (NCBI taxonomy): Eukaryota > Viridiplantae > Streptophyta > Magnoliopsida > Brassicales > Brassicaceae > Moricandia > Moricandia arvensis. The sequence continues at coordinate 17,729 of CAJHQP010001410.1, read as the reverse complement.
ACTAATAAGTGAATAACACAAAAGGTCACAATGATTTGCACTATGATCCTTACAGACAAGTACAAACATATAACTATGTAGAAAAAGGTAAACATCAAGCGGGGATAGCTCAGTTGGGAGAGCGTCAGACTGAAGATCTGAAGGTCGCGTGTTCGATCCACGCTCACCGCAATCCCTTTTTTATTTTTGTGAGTGTGATAAGGTTCGTTTGTGTTATCTTATAGAAACGTTTGTGTTATACATTAAAGTTGGTTAGATTTTTTTTTTTTTGGATAACCCGGTGTATCCTGACCCCCACTGAGGTAAATCCATACTAGAGGCGAGTGTCCGTAACAGTTTACATTATCGGTCAGATTGCGCCTCGTTCACCGGAAGCTGGGGGAGCCCAGATGTTAAAGTTGGTTAGATTGTGCGAGACATAATTGATTTAATCTTTTCCTTATTATACAAGTTGTTCTTGCTCTATTCTATATTTGTTAATAATGGATGCCCATTTGGATTTATCAGTAACTTTATTCCCAAGAAAAGAAAAACAATGAAGCCAGGAGGAGCACTTGTATTGAATCCACATGCAGCATCATACGTACCACTCTCCAGAAGAGTGGATGATATGGATGGTTTGGCCATACACAACGTGCAGGGACAAGAGCAGATGTTCATGCCCAAGACATCCTCTGAAATGGCATACATACAGATAAGGGACGATGATGATTTAGATATGGAGATGGATATAGACATGGATATTGAATACCTTCTGGTGACATTCTCTGGTCTCTCTCAGGAGTCTGTAACTGATGTATACCTCGCGAACGGGGGTGATACTGAAGCAACCGTTAAGATGCTGAATCAGCTTGAGGTATGTTCATCAGTCATATCTCGTAATCATTCGCATGAAACATCATATTTTGGTTGATTTTGATCTATCTTGCTGTAGATATACAGTACTGAAGCTCAAGAAAACCTCCCAGAGACGCTAGATATTGGGGATCTATGTGAATCAGGGCCTTCAACGTCAAAAGCTTCAAGACAAAAGAAGTCAGCTAACGAAGTTACTGGGTCGTCATCATCCGTTATTCCCAGTGCAACTGTATCAGCCTGATCTGATCTATACTTTATTGTGAAGTTTTTATGTATTTTCTATTCTTTTGCACACCCATACTAAGTTTAGTATAGTAATGGGGTGTGTTGTATCAATGAAGGTGATTGTAATCTTTAATTAGGGTAAATGATATTGAGAGTGGTTAAGTGATGGTAAGATGTATAGTTTTTGGAAGTGCAACTCTGAGTCATGCGTTGGTTGGTAGATAGTCTGGTCTTTTGGCCTGTTTTATTTCCCAACTCTATTTCTTATGAATGGTATTAACATGTTTTTTTGTATATTGCAATTTAATTTGTTATATGAAATTAAGTAATTATTGTAACACTTGATTTTTAATAGGGAATCAGTATTTTTTTATAGATATAGCAAATAAAAAGGAAAAAATTGATTTATAGCTTGATACTATATGTAAAACTCTTCAAATACATTGCTGTAAAAGCAGAGCAGAGGTCATTTTGGTTTATTTGTTTTAAGATCACTGATCTAGAAGCTTTCAATTCCAGGAAGAAGCCATTCAATATCACGTAGATTTACCTGAAGAAAAAAAAGATTAGCGAGTCGCATCCACAGGAACCTTTAGATGCAAGAGATAAGAAACAAACCCTACGAGCATCTTTAAACTTAACAACCGACAAAGGTTGCTTATTTTTTTTAAAAAAAATTGTTATTAAATTTATAAAAGAAAAATATGAACCAATCGCGGACCGCCACGTATCAGTGGAGCCCACGATTGAATGCTTATTCTAGCAACATAAACAGCGTTGCTTATTATTTGGTAGGGCTGCACATGGATTTTGGTGGTGAAACCAAGGGTAAGAACCCTTGGTTGTTGATGCTCTAAGGAACTCCTAGTGGTAATACAAGGGGGTTGGTTTCCTTGTATCCTGGGTTCCAACCATCCTTGATATGGAGCTTTATTCTTTAAATTGGAATATCTAAAGATTGACTCCAGATATGGAGGAGGTTATGGACATTTCTCTGGTTGTTTTTTTTTTCCTTTTTCAAAGAACTCAATGCATGTGCCAACAAGTTAGCTATACCAATTTTAATAGTTTGATAGTATTCAATAGTACACATATGATCATAAATATACACCTATAGTTTGATAGTACTCAATAGTACACATATGATCATAAATATACACCTATCCTCATTCCTTTGGAGTCTGGATCATATAGATATTAGCATTACACCTTTATTAATCTTGTAAATCATATGATCTCCTTAAAACCCAAATATATAGTAACAAAAACGACAACATTTCTTCAGCCTTCTCATACAAGAAAATAGATATAAGCAAGACGTTTCTCTTTTATATAAAACCCTACACCATAACAGCTCACTCGATATAATTAAATCATCTCATTTTAAAAGCACCAGAGATTTAAAAATTGCTTTAAAAAAAAAACCACACTGCTTATACCAAAAAACCTTTCAAACAAAACAAGGACCAGCTTACGCCTTACGAACACTGAGGAGCTTAACATCGTCGATCACAGGCCCACACAACGACGAGAAATCATCGCTTCTCATCGCATAAAACGTACTGTAAAACATAACCCTGGTGCGGTTCGAAACCGCCACGAACCTCAAAGAAGCGCGTTTGAAACCTCCCTTTCCTTTCGACTCATAAGGAACCTTTAAAGTGTCTTTGCCCGCAAACGCCTCGACTACCATCGACCCTTGGCACGCGTTGTTCGCGTCTCCAACCGCGAAAGAAAGCACGTATGTCTTCCCTATGATGGTCCTAGCCACCTGAGCGATCGCGCTCTCTTTCCCAGCGACTAGCTCAACGGCTCTACGGCCTTGTGGGACTGAGAAGTGTTCGGCGTCAACGTATTTGACGGCTTTGAGGGATTCTATCATCCATGCGGGTAAAGGAGAGTGGTCATCTTCTATGAAGGGTGGAATCAGTACGCCGGTTGTGGAGTTTGGGAGTAGGTAGGGACCTTCTTCGAATCCTCCATTTTTCAATATGTTCTCTGTTTCATATAATAGAAAAGAAACATCAATTGATTAATTCTTGGATAAGTCTATAACACATGTCATAGTCTCATAGACCAGAGTCATGAGTCATGTAATAAATCTATGTTCTTACTCAAAAATTATAAACTACAAGTAGGCATATAAACCTAATGTAACCAATCCAAGCTTTATTACACGTACCTAGCTTTTTGTAATATATCTATCAAATTAACCAAAACTAATGAACCAAAATTCATTACACGTACCTAGCTTTTTGTATCTGGTCATATGTTAGAAATATAGTTATTAATTAACTGTAGATATTTGTATTCATATATTTCTTTAATTGTAAAATTAACTAAACCTAACTAAAATTTTATAGACCATTAAAAAAGTCTTGGTTCTAATGCAAGCGTAGACCAAATATTTAAAAATGTCAACAACCCCCTGACTATAACTAGCTAAAAAGCACGTTACAAACACGACAGATCACATAGGATAATTAATGAAAATGATATATTTCTTTAAATAATAATATATGTAAACGAGATTCATGTATAATATAAATTCAGAAATACACTTACTATTGGTAGGTCTTGGTGGGTATAGGGCCTTGATTGCAACACCATCAATAAGTGGTCCACAAGCAGGATCTTCTTCCTCGCCAGGATTATGAATCACGATCTCTGCCACGTTACTCTCGGCTTGAAACGCCCAAGCGTAGAGGTCCCAACCACTGCTACTGTACACAGTCTGTATAGGAATAACACCCGAGTCAGGTGCCACCGATATGTTGAGCCGTTCGTCTTGAGCACAAGTCCTTGCGGCACTGAACGTGAGCGAGTAATACATTCCTTTTGTCACGTTAAGTCTCTGTTTGATCGATGCTTCGTTTCCTAGCCGGACGGCGAATTTCCCGGCAGGGACTACTAGGAGCATGTCTCCTTGTTTTTGACCAGACTTTATGTATTCGATGAAGCCTGAAAGCTCCCAGTTTGGGATAGCGTTCTTGTTTAACACTCGTGTTCCTTTCATGTCCGATGGTTTTGGTCCTAACTCGAAGTCACCGTTTGGTAACATCCCTGAGGTTTACAAAATTACACTCGGTATCAGTGAACTTGTTACAATATTTATGGATTAAATTCATTTTCGTCACATATAATAAAAATATTATCTACAAGACTAAAATATATAGAAATGGTTATATCCATAAGAAACAAGCAGTGAAATATTTAATAAAATGGTCTCGACCACGTGAAAAAATGGTCTCGACCAGGCTTTTTTCTCCGCCCAGACTTTTTTTGGTTAGTGGTAGAGACTTTGGAAAGAAAGTAAACTGAGCTAAAAAAAAATTTCTTCATTCGTGGAAACATAATTAAGCCAAAGAAACATGTCACTATTTTTCAAAACATGAAACAAATCACTAAAGATGCAATCATATATAATACACATGGAGAGTATATATGTCATGTACGAGTGTATGTATGTAATTGATGATTACCATCACGGAAGCAGAAGATGGATGTGACGGTGGAGATGAGAAGAACGCAGAGAAACGAGACGGTGCCTCCTTTCATTGCTAACAACCAAAGTAGAAGAGATAGAGATAGATTTTAATAAAAGAATATGTGAGATTATGAGAGGAGAGACATTTGTTTATATGCATTTACAACTTGGAAAGTACCTCTAGATTTTGATATAATTTACGGATTTATGCCACTGATGTGGTATGCGTATCCACGTGGGGCCGTGACTCACTCTTTTGGGATTTAGCAGATATTGCAGAAGTGAATAGCAAAGAAGGTTATTTCTGGAATCATTTCATTTCTCAATGTTTTATTTCTGCCGTCAGATTATCATTCTTAAACAAATAATACTACATTTAATGCAAGTTTGCTAAAAACCTAACGTTGTCATTCAAATTACACATATTCCTACATTTTACTATATGATTTTACATATTTCCAAAAAACATTTTGTATAAAAACATAATTAAGTTTCATGTCTATGGATAGTAAACATATTAAATGACATTACACTATTATATAAGTATTCACACATTCAACATGTTTAATAAAGGTTAATGGCCAATGAACATTTTTCCTTTTGTTTTTGTAACTCTTTGTGTTCCTGCTATTTCTTACATGGCTCAGAGGTGTTTAAATTAATGTGAATACCTACAACGCAATGAATGATATCACTAGAAGTGAGTTGGCAAACATCAAAAGGAAACAAGGAATTTCCATAGAAAACAAAACATTAGTCAGTTTTTTGCATGTTATTACTATTAATTTAAAAGAGAACTAACAAAAGATTGTGTTGATTACACATACAAAAAAGATTGTGTTGATTCATATCCACATGTAGTCAACACTTCAACCAAAAAATGCCAACTAATGGAGAGATTTGATCTCATATCCAAATATCTGCCTTTACACATACAAAGCTTAGAGACCAGAATATACAACTTGATCTGATATTAAAGTAACTTTGAAGTACTAGTCTTATTATTTAATTTGTACGACCGTATAAATCTTGGAGATGTTTTCAAGTAATAATGCAAGAAGTAAAATACATTTTGGTCATGTGGTTGAGACACAATGGTCAATGGATGTCCGGTGGAGTTGCTTCGAGGAGGATTGTGTGAGCTTTTCTTTGTGACTCTATTATATAAAAAGTTATAAGCAGTTGGATCTCACTTCTTAAGATTTGCGAATTGATTTTTTAACAGCATCTGAGTCTTTGTCTTCTCTCAGAGTTTTGTTTTATTTATAATTCACCTTTAGAAAAATAATTAAGTTGTGGTGACTGTTCTGATATGCCCTCGTTCGGCTAAAATCTGGACGTAGGATAACAGTCTTCGATGTCGGCTGGAAGTGGAACGTGGCCTTTGCGATATTGGCTGTGATTGGTGACATGAGTTATTGGTATTTAGTAAGATGAGTTACACTTGATTAAAATTGAATTTGGAATATAACTCAACGAACTCACCGATCATTAATGACTTTTTAACTTTTGAGGTAGTGTTTGAGTTCTTATGTGTTATATTTGATTTACAATTTTAAGTTATCCTCTTAGTAAAATCGATAAGTCAAGTGTTAATTCAACGTCAAATATCATGTATTAAAATTCACGTTACTTCTAATTATTTTAAACAAATTACTTTAATATATTTCATAATTATCTACATTTACCTTTTTATTAATTAGTGATATATCCTTAATAATTCAATGTAGTTATCTACTTGCTAGTCAAATAGTTTTTAGAAAACTTTTTAGTTTCATTCTAATTATTTAAACAAAATATTTTCTTATTATCTCAGTTATGAATCCTAATAGGTGATTCAAAAAAATTATATATACATAGGTAGTTGTTTATATAAATGAGAGCCTAATATATTTTATTAATTTTACAATAATTGTTATTAATATTATATTTTTAACGCAATTTATACAATAATTGTTACCCGTCAAAGATTTTGAAAATACAGTAACTCATATTTTTATAGTACAGTTTTTATTACATAATTTTTACTACGAATTACATCGGATTATAACTTTTTGTAATTCAACTCCTAAATACTACGTGTCAGGACCATGCCTGTCGTTCTCATGTTTGTTAAATAAAACTCTAAATAAACGACAAATAAGACTATATTAAGTTATTAACAAAAAGGCCCTTTTCACGTTTTTCACAAAAAGAATGCAATAACGAAACTAATTTGACTCTTTGTTTATGTTTCTAGTTATCATTTTCGATTATAATGTAAACAATTTGGATCCTTAATTCGAGTAAAGATGGTGAGCAGTGAGCAAGGAGAAAAGAAGGGTGAATACGAGTGAACGTGGGTGGGGGCTCTACGGCTGACGGTGGAGTGGGAATGTGGCCCACTTGAAAAGGAGACGGCAGATTAATGAGAGAAACATTGCGCTAAAGCCACCATCGTGCCATTGTCTCAACCTCTTTTATTTTAGAATACTTTTATTTTTACTATTTCACGGTCCCATGGCCCGATTACACCTGTGCTCTCGCTATTACAAAGCAGGCAACATTTATTGATCATTGTGTTTTTATTTTTAAATAAACTAAGCAAAAAATATAGTGCTATCACATCTGATAAAATATATACATATTCGAATATACATAAGAACTATAATAACTTAATCAGCATTGTACAAAAATCCTGAAACGCCTCGATTGTTTATGACTAATGAGCTTCCACGTTTACTCCCTAGGTATTCCAAGCAACACGTGGTGTGTTATTTTTTGGAAGCTCAAAATACTTGTTTATGGATCTTATAATTATACCATATTTTTTTTTTGTGTGTTTTGACATCAATCACACGATATTGCGAAACACTTTGTGATAGATCACTTATCATTCTACTATTACGTTTACATTTAATCATAGAATTCTAAATGTTTAAGTAACTGAATAGGTATATACATTTTGATAACATAAATAACCAAATTATTTTTGTTAAATCTTTTTACATATACTATAAATTGGGATATTACAAATTCTTTCATGTACGATTAACTAGTTAGCTTTTATCTAAAAGTTTCCATAAGTAGTAACCACCATTACTTATTCATGTAAACGCGTTTTTTTCCATCAATACAAATTACTACTACAAGTGCACTAGACGTAAGCATGCATTAAGCGATTAAGTACTAAGTTAAGAGTGGCATGTGAGCGTGGACCGAGTCTTCTGCTTCTGCTTTTTCTCTGGTGGCGTTTTGCGTCCACTTGACTCTGTCAGTTGACGTCATCAAACATCTCAGGCCGTGGCGGAGAAAAATCTTGTCCTTCATCTATATTTTAGCGGCGGTTTTAAACCACATGCACGTGGCCTTCCCATAAAAATCTAAAACCACGACGATCATGTCCGATTTTTTTGAATCACGTGCCAACATGCATCGAGAAACTTCAGTATGTTAATTAGTATTTGGTAAGTGAAACCTCCATCTTCCTCTTTTTTTCTTGCTATATATAATAATCCAGTCATGTTTATTGATTGAGTTCGAATTTATTTCCCTAGTATCACAACAAATTAGTTGAGATACTATTCTATCTTAAATTTTTTTGATAATTTACCTTTTTTTTAAATCATTTAATGTCGGATATAACTTATCCGACATAATAGACAAATTTACTCATAGACAAGCAGACCCCAATACATGAAACAATGAAAAGATCTATAATAGTATGAAAATGTGTTACTGTAAAAAGATTTGAGTCTGTATGATTGTCCATTGCACCATCTCTGGAAACATCATGAACATTTATCTTGAAAACTTATTATAGTGACACAAGAATTTTTTTAAGAAATTGGTATCAACTATTAGTTGGGAACTTATTTAAGCGCATTAATAGAAGACAAGGAAGATGAGGTCATCAATGTTTTAGGACCCTCGTGTGTATGTGACTCACATGGGAAGGTCTTGACACACTTCGGTATCTTCACTTCATGCCTATCCTTTTTAGAAACATTTCTCCACATTGATCCCATAATTGCAAAATCCATAAAACGAAAAGCCGAAGGGCTTGTTCTTGAGTTTAGGCCCATAGATTTTTCCAAAGATCAAATCGGCCTCTCTTTTATAATAAGATAGTTCAGAGGCTCAAGAGTGGAATGTAACCAAGTATGTCCATTTCCACGCAACTATATAATATTCAGGGGTTTTCTTTACATTTGTAGTTATGTATCTGGTGGGTACAAAACTATAAGTTGCAGGCAGAAGTTAGGCCCATGGGAGAGATTATTATCATCTAAACTTGGACTACCCACCACTCTAGTTTAAAATTTCTTCCGATTAATGCCAGAATTTGAACCGATCGCTTATTACGATCCACCATATTAATTAATTGTACCTAAATCCAAATCCAGATTAACCAAAATGAGAATTGAACTCAGGACCAACTGAACTCCAATAGATTACCACCAAGCTAGTATCGCTTAGTTCAAACTCAAACTGTAGGTTACTGTTTTAAATAGAGAAGCGAAAGAGATAAATTTATACAAAATTAATAAGTGTTTTCCTTAAAAAGAGTATATATCAGATTAGGCCATATATAGAAGCATTCTTAGCTTCACATAATGACTTGGAGTTGAAGTTGGGACCCTAGATCTTTCCCTCAAGAAAAATCAAATCAACATCGCTTTCTCAACCTACTTAGCAATAAGTCAATAACTAAATTAAAATGAACTAAACGCGTTATTGTTTATGTAAGTTTCAAATTTGCCCTAAATGGATATAGACGTAGGCTCGTAGTGAATACTATTGTGAATGCTTGTTTGACCTAAGTGAGCAATCTTCTATTTGAATATCCTTTCTCCACCTCATTATAAACCCCCAAAAATCTACACATACGTTAAAAAAAATCTGAAACAAATATCTACCGATTACAATCATCTCCATTAACAATGGGAAACGGTCTAAAGCATCTTAGACAACAACATGCTTCATTTCTTTACGAGCCTCTTCTCAGCTCTCCAGTTTTAGGTACATCTTGACACTTATAAAAATCTATACATATATATATATATAACTCAAATTTAAACGCTATGTGTGTGAAAAGAGGAGGCCGAAAACGAGAATCTGAGAGTCTTCAGCGCCAAGGAACTGAAGAAAGCAACAAAAGGATTCAGAAAAGATAGGGTCGTAACTAGCGACGATGGCTCGGTTCAAACATTCTACAAGGGATACATCAATGGCAGGACCACATGTGCACCATCAAGAACTAAAACTAAAGTAGCTGTTACTGTCATGGAATGTCTTCAAGTTAGTACACGGCCAAGACGCGTGTGGACGATAAGCAAAGTCTGACGATATCCTACACTTTGTTTTTTATATGTGTTGTCATGTTGTGTACTTATATCAAGTATATGAGTTGCACAGGAAGAAGCTGTGTCTCTAGGAGAGATTCATCATCCCAACTTGGTCAAGCTTTTAGGTTATTGTTATGAAGATAGCAAATCACTTTTGGTTTTCGAATACTCGCACCATCGAAATTTGCACGATCACATTTTCGGAAGTTAATAACTTTTCTAACTAATGTGTCCATTCTATAAACCTAACCTTTGGTGACATTCAATGTTTCATGTTTCTCTCAACAGAAGAGGAGGCATTGCCTTGGGAAACAAGAGTTAAGATAGCCATTGGAGTAGCAAAAGCTATTGCATTTCTACACTCCATCAAGAAGATCCCGTTACACCAAGAACTCAACATGCATAATATTATGCTCGACGAGGTCAATGACTTACTTTTTTTCTTCTATTCTTTTTTAATTATTTTTGAAAATTAATACCTAAGAGTTTTGATTTCATCAGCAATACAATGCAAAATGGCTTTACCTTAATTCAAATAAAAAAGTTATCGGAGATAATGGGAAAATTGTAGCAACTACATACTTACCTCTTGAATATGCATTGGCAGGTACACCAATATCTTAACTTTTATTTTACTAATTTGATATTAATCTTTAGCTGATCAAATCTTGATGTATAATGTATGTAGGTCATGCAGGAGTGAAGACCGATGTTTTCACATATGGTGTGATCTTGCTTGATCTTTTTACTGGTTCAAAAGGTGGATTAAAATGTCTGAACAGCTTAGATATTAGGACTAGATCGTTTGGGAAAACAATTGACCCCCGACTTGAGAGCGATTATCCTATGCATGCAGCAGCAAAAATGGGCAGACTCATCCAAAGATGCACCAAGAGTAACTGGAACGACCGACCGTCAATGCAACATGTTTTGGATGTTCTTGACTATATTGCATGCATGTAAATACTAATATATTCTTGAAAAAGTTGGGAGTTTATTTGTACATTGAAGATATTTAAAGACAAAGAAGCATGTTCTAACTTGTATAGCAGATTTTTATTGGATCAAAAAAGAAAACGCAATGCTCACATGATTCTTTCACTTGTATCGACCGCATAACAAAAACCAGGACGTTCAACTTCTAACTGATTTGCAGATAATTATATAAATCACACTCCAATAAATAAAGACATCCACACCACAAAGATGAAGATGTATGTTTCGTTCGTGAATTACTACAAGAGATAGTATATGCGTGTCATAAAGATGGATTGGATTAACGTTCGTGTCTAAAAGAAAGATTACTTGAAGAGGAAAAGGAAATAAGAGTATACCTTGAGAAGAAAATGAAGCTTGTCTAGAGAAGGACTTGGGGTGCAAGCTCTTGCTTACAATGAAAGCATAACGTCTATAACAAAGAACAAAAGCTCTAAAAAAATAAGAAACCAAAGGGTGTTGTGTTCGTGCTTGTGTAATCAAATATTTTAAATTAATGTTATATTTTGAATGTTGAAGTACTTGCTAACATAATTTCGAGTTTAGGAAGATTAAAATCTAAGCTATAAAGGGAGTTTTAGTTTAGGATTGAGATTATACTAAAGAGTTCATGTAATAGAAAATGGTGGTATTTTAATTACGTTGTGCATGATCTATGTGTTAGCAAATAAGTTTTATTTGATTTTTTATTCTAGTAAATTCGGAAAAAAAACTTCTGTCATATTTATTTATACACTTTACTTTGATAATCACAACACTTACAAAAGATACATTTTAGTCTTGCCCTTAATTTCATGTCGTTCCTTGCATGATTTCAAGGAAATAACAGTTGACCAAAGTTCCAAACTAGAAGGTTGTTTCGAAAGATGACAATGAAGTGTTTTCAAGATAATTCACAGCACATTACAAGAGTGGAAGGTAAGTATATCACAAAGGGATATTTACTGAATTTGTAGATATTTTGTTTGGCTTAAATGGATAAGTTATTGAGTAAACCAGGAGGAGTTACCTAACACTAAGATCTCGTTAAACCAAGGGTCACTAAGGGCTTGACTGGTTTTCCCGCTACCACCCGCAAACGCAGCTTTTGTGGTTGGTAGCGGTTGGTAGCGTTTCGAAACAATCACATAAATCTCTTTGTACCATTTTTAACCACTTTGTACAGCTCAAAGTCAAAAGCTCCTTCCCACAAGCGTTTGCGGTTGCGGGCGGTTGCGATTGGATAAAAAAATATTAAACATTAAAATTAGATTTATATTTCATAGATCCTAACTTATCACAATCACGTATAACTACTTTATTTGTTTTTAGTCAATATTATATATGTATATATTTAACAATCACGTTAACCATAATTTGTTACAATCCACTGAAATCATGGCTTCCAGCCAAGAAGAAAGTCAAGAAACCAACGTAAGTGGATTATGATTTTTTTTTCATTACAGCTTTATTGTTTTATGATTTATGATATGTTTTGCTGTTTAAATTCTTTGGATCATAAGTATATGATTCATATATATGTGTATATTTTTGTAATTGTATATATGTTTCAACTCATCTTTGAATAGAAACTGCAATGGTCAGATGAGATGACTCGTTACTTGTTAGAATTGATAACGCTGGAAAAACAAGATGGAAATTCTAAAGGAAAAAACTTGAGTGAGCAGGGAAAACAAAACGTTCTCAAAGAATTTAAAAAACAATTTCCAGTTACGATCAGTTGGAACAAAGTCAAAAACAGACTTGACACTTTGAAAAGGCAATATGAAATCTATCGTAGAATTACTTTTGGGTCAACTGGTCTTGGATTTAATAGTAGAACAGGGAGTATTGATGCACCTGAGCATTGGTGGAAAGACAAAATCAAGGTACAATTAAAGCTATGTTTTCACCTTGCATTAATTTCATGTTTTATAATATATTTGTTTTTGATGATTATTTGATATGGTTTTTAAGGCTTACCCTGAAGCTTCAAAATTTCGCTCACATCCATTGCGTTATATACCGCTTCTTGACGTGGTATTTCGAGATGAAACTGTCGTGGTTGAGGAGTCATGGCAACCAAGACGTGGTGTACATCATCGTACTCCATGACTTGAGTTAAGTGATGAAGAAGAAGTTCAGATGCAAAATGATTCCCATGATATGGATCATATGGAACAAGAAGATACAGACTGGTTACAAACTCCGATGAAAGATACTCCAAATGTTATCGAGAAAGATCCTGTAATGACGTCACAACAAATTATGAAAGACACATCTCGCCGAAAGCGTAAGCGCACTCCAATGGACTCCACGCTCGATCGTATTGCTGCGACCATGGAAGACCGAAATGGTATTCTAGAACAGATGGCATCATCTACATCTAAAACAAAGTCAACAAATGCAACTGAGGAACGTATGGCTCTTGTTGTCAAGTGTGTGAGAGGAGTACCTGATCTAATTCCAATGACAGAGCTATATTGGGCATCACTTGACCTTATTGCAACAAATGATGATGTGCGAGGCTTATTTATGGCTCTTCCTGATGATGAAAAATTACCTTTTCTGAAACGTCAAACTAAGGAGTCCCGTAACGATTTTTTTGATGATTAGCTTCTTTTTTTTCATGGGAATTGTGCTTTCATGTTTGCATTTTACTTTTGATAATGAGTATCTTTTTTTTTTTTTGATTTTAGTTCTCTGTGGATTTTTTTGAGGTTAATTATTTATTCATTGATATTATGGCACTACAAGAATAATTTTTATGATTGACGTCACATTGTTTATGAGCTTACTTATTTATTTATTGAAACTTAGGTAACAAGAGCTTAATTTGTTTCAGGAAACAAGTAACGTGGAGTTGAAAACGATCATGGAAATTATTGATGCCGATGACCAAGCTGTTGAAACCATCTTATGTATTGAGCGTAGTCGTTTCTCCCACAGAGAAAAATTGAGAACGGACCCTGGACGTGGGCTACGTATAATGCATCAACTGATGTATGAGAGCGACACACAATGCCTCCATGTTTTACGTATGAAACAAAGAGTGTTTCTTAAGCTCTTAAATACACTAAAATCATACGGTCTTAAAGACTCTCATTGGGTAAGAGTTGAGGTTGCTTTAGGTATGACTCTCAAGATTTTGGGACATAACCCATCACAAAGGAGCATAGCAGCAGAATTTCAAGTCGCACAATGGACTGTTACAACGAAATTTAGTGATGTTATTAATGCCCTATGTTGCTTGCATTCAGACATAGTTTCATGGAAAAGAGAAGAGCTGGATGAGACACCACCACGAATCATACATGATAAGAGGTATTTTCCCTATTTTGAAGATTGTATCGGGGCCATAGATGGTACACACGTTCGTGTACGTGTTGGCGGAAATAAGAAGATCACATATTGGAACCATCATAATTATACTTCAATGAACATCTTAGCAGTGTGTGATTTCAATATGAAATTTATATATACACGTATTGGAGTTCCGGGTCGTGCACATGACTCAAAGATACTGACATATTGTGCGCGTCATGATAACTTTTTCCCATTCCCAAACTCGGGAAAATACTTTCTAGTGGATTCCGGCTATCCTAACTGAAGAGGTTTCCTAGCTCCATATTGAGGTGAGGCCTACCATCCAAATCATTTTGCTGGACGTCGACCGACAACTGTACGAGAGATGTTTAACAACAGGCATTCCTCTCTTTGGTCAATAATTGAAAGAACATTTGGAGTGTGGAAGGGAAAGTGGTCTATTTTAGAAGGCCGTGTTCGCTATGACGTCGATATGCAAGAAAAAATTGTTGCAGCAACTATGGCATTGCATAATTTTATTCGAGATTCTAAAATAGATGACATCGACTTTAATGCTGCCGACGAAACAGAGAATTATGAAACTGATCTTGAAGGAAACACATCTCCATCTCATGACGATCATGGAGTGGATTGAAATTATGATCCGACAGCTGATGCGTATATGTCAACTATTAGAGATGGTATAGCAAGAGATATATGGGATTATCGTTAGCTTGTGGTCAGCCAGCCAGTTTTTCGTTAACCATGTTTTAATTTCATTAGATTACTAGAACGTATCTTTATGTCTTCTTTGTCAATTCTGTTTTTTTTTAACAATTGGAGAGTTTATTGTTTATGAAACTTCACTGGTTTTTCGTTATTCTTCTGGCTCATGCTTCTAGTGCTTCTTGTTATGCCAACTTGGATTTATATAAGTTTGAAGTCTATTCATTGTAGAAGTTTTATTGATGCGCCAAAAAGTGTTTACCGAAACGGCGGGAAAAAATAGTTACCCACTAAATATTTAGTTAGTTAGATAAATATGAAATATATTGTTTCCCAGAATCTATGATATGCATCTATCACAAAATAATTATGCTTATCTAATAAAATTAGTATAAAAGTTGATCGATGTCAAACAAAATACACAATTTGCCGTTGATAGGGCAATTTTTTTAACGACAGAAGAAGGTAATTCTAGTCTTCTTTTGATTTACTTTTGGCTCTGTTTTATATTCCAATCAGTTAAGTTTATTTGTTTTCTAAATGCGTTTTCTATACTATGTAATGTTAGAGTTGACAATTATGGCTTCACAAGATATTTTAGCTTCCACTTTAATGGCGGTATGCTATTTATTATTAACTTTTGTCTTTATTGGATCACAAAGAGTAAATAAGTAAAATATGTCTTGTTTTCAGAAAGTTACATGGACAAATGAGATGACTCATACATTACTTCAGTGTATAATTGTGGAGAAGCAAAGCAAAATTGAAGGAAACAGATTTTTTAATCTGTCTCAGAAAGAAAATATTGTCAAGAAGCTTAATGACCAATTTGGGATAGAGTTGAGTTGGAAGCACGCTAAAAATCGTTGGGATAATTTGAAAAAAATTTACAATGTGTATAAGACGAATCCAGAAAATCCACGCCTCAAAACAGATTTTTTCGAGTATGTTACAAAGCTCGATGAAATATTTGGTGATCATTAGAATGTATGAAACAACGTTCATGCTATAGTTTTTTTAGTTATTAATTATTATTTTTATTGGATTTTAAATTTATCACTTTTAATCATAACTTTTTTGTAATTATTTTTTTGTTTATTAAATATTTTTATTAATTAGTTTTTGTATTTGTGGGTGGGTAAACCAGTCAAAAAATGACCCGCAAACGTAACAATTTTTAAATGTTGTGCCAGTCATACAAAACGCTTAATAACGCTAGAAACCGCAACCATCCGCATCCGCAAACTCCTGCACCCGCAACCGCAACCGCTGCGTTTGAACCAGTCAGGCCTTAAGTCTAAGGAAACATTAGTTAAGCAAGGTCATCAAAAACAAGCAAAACTCCGGAACAGACGCATTGTAACATTTAAGAATGGACTTGAAAATTGAGAGAAAAAAAAATGGGAAGAATGGCTTCCCCCAAGTCATGTATTGTCATCATTTGTTGGTTTCAGGTTGAGCAAAGGACTTGGTTACAACATAACAGTCTCTTGGCTCGATGTTGATGTAATAGTCTTGAATGGTATACCCAAACTTCTTGTAGAACTTGATCGCATCTTCTTAGTTTGTCTGAACATGCAAGTATATCTCAAACATGTTTTGCTTGGAGCACATGTCAAGAACATGATTCAATAGCTTTGAGCCTGCCAAAGGAGAAAAACAAACACAAGTTCTTCAATATAGTTCCGCTATAGAAAAGAATGGGATGAGATTGCCTCTCATTTTTTGTGTAAAATTAAGACATCGACATCGTTCCTGTTTTTTCCCGGTGTAATGATTCAAGTTTGGTCAGATTTATGACTCACCAATGCCAATGCCACGGTATGGTGCAAGAACACCAAGTGTCATTATATAAACTTGCGAGGCCCCGCCTTCTTTCTTCTCCAGCCGACAAGCAATAGCTCCAACACATATGTCACTGTAATAAGCTGAGAAGAAGCAAAAACACAAACATCAAGGAGTTTTCATGTCTTACAAATTAGAGAAAACAATGTAAACCCAAAGAACAACACTCCCAATATACTTGATGTTTTAGTGTATGCACAAGTATTAAGGTATACACTATTTTTTAAAAAGTAACATTAAAAATATAATTAAAATTAATCTAACCAATCCTTTAAAATAAATATAAAATATCATTGGTCACACAATTTTCCATAAAATTAAAACTAATATAAATATCAAATTGTCATCTATTTTGAAACATCAAAAAATCTCAGTATTAACTAAATGATGACGAAGTTCAGATGTTAACAGTCTCTAACTAGTTTCATATTTTCATATGTTTGCATTACAAGATATCATATAATGAACTGCCTAGTCCATTTAACCATATGCATATAGTATTAAGGGATCAACATCATATAATGAACTGCCTAGTGTATTAAAAATGCATCTGGCGGGAGTCGAACCCGGGTCTATTGCTTGGAAGGCAATTATCCTAACCGTTGGACTACAGATGCTGCTGTTCACTTATCAAAACAAAGACATTCCTGTCTCGTCTTTGGTACTTGACATAAGATAACACTTTTGAGACTGTAGATTTTTCTTGGAGGTACTTGACATAATTACACTTTTGATATGTACTTGACAACATCCATTAAACTTTTTATCATTCTTTTTCATACAGTACGAATAAGATATCACAATTGAATCCAAGCCAAAGTTCAATATATATATATATATATATATATATATATATATATATATGTATATATCGATTTCGAGGGTTGCTGGTTTGAATATGAGCATTATATGTGAGCTGAGTATTTGCTCGGGAAGATATAGTCTTTGATTGAGTATTAATTATTAGTATGTGTATATGT